>DWEE01000183.1:0-20478 GCA_018245755.1 Parelbella macleannani | reverse complement strand
ATTTATCTAATTTAGAATTTCTAATAGTGACTCGGAGTCTGGGTCTGGTCGCTGTATGGCAATAGGCTTACCACCTATTCCATGGGACGTAAACGTAAATAGTGAAACGTGGCAGTGTACTACTGAACTCCTCTGCCTACCTACCCCTTCGGGCATTACAAGGGTGACGTTACGTTACGTTATAGTATACCTATACCTAATCCTTTCGTATAATATTGACTCTCAAATGGACAAACAGCTAGAGATCTTGTTAAAATTTAAAAACGTACTAACTAACAACATATGAAGCAATAAGTACTCTTATAAAAGCTGCGAGTGGATAGTTTTTAATAATAGCGTCAGATATCTATTATAATTGAAAGCGTATGCATAATAATATTATAATGTTGTAAGCGAAGCTGTGGAACTATAAACTTATGCAATCAGGTTTTTATAGAAGTTACAGAAGGTTCTACAATTACAAAAGGCATTTTTTTTTCATTCTCTTTAACAATCAAAAATTTCAGCGGTTAATAAGAAAATTGACTCCAATTGAAAAGTTTCCCTCGTTCTCCTAATGCCTTAGATGTAATTGAAGTTTAACTTCCAAAGTCTGATCAAGTGCCTAAATTCGTCCGTAATTTTAAGTCGTAAATTGGAATTCAAATTTGACATTCAGTAACAGGATTGAGCTATTAGAAATAAATTTATACCTGTCAGTCAAACTGTGGACATCTGGACATTCAAACTCGTGAATGGCGAATAGTTTAAACGAATGCCTTTTAAATATCATCATCATTATCATCTCAGCGTAGATCCCGGTTACGTCCTCACACTGCTGTGTGAGGACCCAAGGTTCGCTTTCCGGATTCGTCTAGCCCACTTCGCACGGTCTTCGGCATCCTGAATGGTGAGTCCGTTGGCACGCATGTTTTAAATATGTATAACGGATAATATATATAATGAATTTTAAGTTTGAAATAGAAAATTGTCGAAACAAATACAATGAAACAAAACAAGGCACCAGACCCCATCACTTCGCAGATAACATCGGGCGTTCATTCGATCCTCGTTTAAAAACAGAAGGCGGCATTTGTTTGCAAATCAAAAGCCAATATCGCTGCCGATCAATACAAACAGCTTTTACATATTTGCATAATAGGATTTCGCGGGACCGCCGAGTTGCGAAAGGTTGTGGTCTTACTCATAAGCGTGTTTGGTTTTAAATACATATAACGTTTTCAGTATTGATTTTGACGCTTTCAGAGAGCATTCGTAATATAATCCCGTCGTTTTACCTGTTTCATGCCTGCTTACAAGAATTTTACTCGCAATGGGTGCGGGATTTTCCTGGTATTTCAATCGGGTTTATGTAAAACATAAACAAAGTCATGCCGATTGAATATTGTTAAATGTCTCCGGTTTCTATAGTTAATGAGTGTTACGAGTGTATTTATTCTTAAGATTATCCTAAAGTAGTTATAGTTATACAGAGCGTATTCTGAAAATACCAGGTTAAGGGCTCACTTAATTATCGGATACAATACTCTTCTAAGTATTTTTTAATTACTAAGTCTTAAACTGCACCCAGATAGCTTGGTGTAGTATGTAATTAGTATTCATTGTATTCTCACGCGGGACGGTATAATAGATTCTATACCAAAATTAGCCACGTAGAACGACGTGTTTTTCAGTACCTAGTTTCAAATCCGGGATTAGTCATATGCGAACCTATTCCTGGAAGCTTACTTGTAAACCCTTATACGATTACGCTTAGGTATACACATCTACTTGAATACGCGAGTGGCGAAGTACGAGTGGATGACACCAGTCTCAAAATATCATGTCTGGTGATATTTTAACGCCTTATACGATTATTCTGCTTAACGCAACCTAAAGACCATTATGACAACCTAAGGGAAAAATCGGTCCAGTCTTTTTATTCAGGAAACTGAAAGGTAACTGGTTAACTCCCGTATCGAAATTTGTATGATGGAGTATAAAAAATACGCGGTTTTAAAATAAACTTATATAAAACTAAACGCAACATCACACCTATAACCCTAGAAGACGTGAACCCACGTTTCACCAGTTACATTTAAATGTCCCCTTTTATGCCCCCCGTTTTTGGTACCCCCGAACCGGGATTCGAATTCAGGCCCTCTTGATCAGTAGTGGCGCTTGCTAGCACTCGACCAACGAGGCAGACAAAAAACTTACGGGCAAAAAATAAACTTTGTACAATAATTGACATGAATATGTACGAGTCATGCTCGTATTACCTACTCTTTTATTCCCTACATCCACGTTCGTAGTTTCCGTCCGTGGGATCGGAATAAAGAGCTTCATATAATCTTGGCAATAGCACTGAACGTTTGTTTTTATTGTTATCTAAATCTGAATACATTCCCGCTCGCCGTCATTCACTCCCTATCGGGTATCTAAATGCACAATCGCATATTTTATATAAATCTTTTCAACACCAAACTATACATTAGTTTACGAAGGTTAATTTCATATGTTAATCATAAAGTTATCTATGGAGTGTGGTGTCTGGTAACCTTTATCGCTTTGAAAGGAGGCTCTTATCGAACAATGAGACGTTAAAATGGTTGATGATATTGAAACTCATCTAATATTTTCTATTTTTTTTCATTCTTAGTAGGTATCCCACTGGTTGTTAATCGAGGGCGATTCCTTCACTTTTATATAATATTAACTTCTTTTTAACTGACAAATGTGTTACACGGGTAGTACGTCTGCTTTGATGCAATAAAATTATCGGGTCATTATCGCCTTTGTCATTAACATTTTATCATGCTACTTAATGATCATTCTTGGGATGACATTGGCGTTTATCATAATCACGATCAGATCAGCCTCTATTGTAACGCTGCTGGAGAAAGGACTCTTATAAAGTGTGTCAAAAACTCGGTTTGTTTACTTTACTACTACTTACTCACTATACAGATTCAAGATCATTAGTCGGATATTCTTAAGGATACCTACTTTCTTAAAGCCTCACAGTACGTCTGCCGATTAATCGTACATACACCAACAAGTACATTTATTTAGTTAGTTTTTTATTAAAATCGAAATAAAAGTTGTTATTTTATAATAAATCACGCCACAAAAGAAGATAAAACGGGTACAATTACTGGAGTCATATATCTGTGTAGCGATGATAAACTTAGAGCATAATGGCATCAATTACTTTGATTTATGGGGGTAGTTTAACCACGCCAATTTATTTACTGCAGCGTTTTCTCTAACAAGAAAAGAAAATAATGACGTATATAGAAACTGAATGTCGACTCCCGAAGGAAAATACTTCGATGCAGAAAATTTATTCAGTTTTCAACATCAATGATAATAAATTTTGTCCGATATAGAAAAACAACAAGAGATATCATTTAATTTACGTTTCTATTTTTGAAATTCCAAATGGCTATTAGGGTCACCTGATAGGTCGTTTATGTTCACCTAGGACAAGAAAAGCTTGCAAAATCAATTGTGAAAGTTCTCTCACAGACGATTCGCTGGACTTAAATGAGCATATCTCGTATATACAATATAGAAATAAAGATAAGAAATTCGAACAACCAGTTTGAAACAGCTAAATAGTGCAAAGCAATTTTTAGGTATCGTGTTATATAACAATGTTTGTTGTTCAGTTTTATTTTATATTATGCAAAAACGTAAAAAATGCTATTTAATCGTAGTTACCTATGAATAAAAATGTAATAAATTGCTCTATCCATATTAGTGACCAAGGCCTATGATAGATTGCAAGCACTCGGTGACCATGGCTTGATTTATATGGACCTGCCCAGCGGTCATTATACGCTCGACTTACTGGTGATTTATACGTTGCCTTTTCGGAGTGTAGGTCATTATTTACAAAAATTATGCCCTTATCCCTAAATTCCCTGTAACGTATTTGTGAAAATAAACTTTCCCTTGGTTGTAAATGATTTCTTACATGAGGCGTTTGCAGTTTTAGCGTATCTACTATAAAAATGATTAGGAAAGTTAATTTAATAAGTGTTAGGCCGATCATGTGTATAAATACTCCCGAAACATTTAATAGTAAGACTAATACTGTTAAGTTCTGAGATACTTTGGCAAGGAGGTATTGCCACAAACTTGTGTTCTGCCTATTTAATTAGTAGACAAACGTACAGATCAATTTTAGGTGCTTAATCTTTTTACCAAATGTGTATAGATAAGCATGGAGTAAATACTGCCACTTCATAAAAGAAAACAGCCAAATAAGGTTTCCAATTACTGGCCACAGTACACACACGCCTGTACGTAATCTGTACCGCACTAAACGTAGGATTCTCCGCACAAGATAACGAAGTGCCGACCAATCTCGAGTGTGTCATTCAACCAGATTTAGAACCTTGAGACGAATTGCTTGGCTGCGGTAAAATACAAAAATAAATCAACAAACCGAGCGCTGAATGGATGTGTGAAGAAATGACGGAGAGCGCTTAAGGTATTTGGTTAAGAGTTAGCTGGAGCACATAATATATTCTGTATAAATGTTGCCGAGGATTTCTTTAGTAACTAAGAGACTGGTTCGGACGAATTATCAATTACTTGTAGTCGTAACTTCACTCTGGTAGATAGTTAACAGTATGTAAAAAAAAATAATAAAAAATTTCACATTTCCGATGCACATTGTAACGCGAACACCAACCGAACATTTGCTTGCTACGTATGCGATGTGGTCTTCGCAGCCCATAGACATCTGCAATCCGTCTACAATGAGATCTAGGGAAATTCTAATTTTCCCTTGAGGGCCAAGGCGAAACTGGTCCTACGCTAATTTATTTGACTATTGTAGTTTTGAACACAAAAAGCTAAGGATTATTGTTTATAGGTGAATACATGTAATACGCGTGTGATCAATACCATAAGAAATCCGAAGAAGGGAATAGTCTGAAAACTGAACACAAAAAGGTAAGAGCTGTTCCTTCGTGACAGATATAGGTAATACTAAAAGAAAACCAAGGACAGAGGAAAAGGAAAAAATGCTACCGTAATACGAGTGTAGCGGCAATATTACTGTTATGGTTACTATAGTTTGTATGTCCCGCTGCGCGGCGAATGTCGGCAAAAGCGCCTAAAGCCACGACGCCGTTTCCGATTCTAAGCGATAAGCGGTACATTCAAACAATACAAAATGTAGCTGGCTCTTGGACAAGTGAGCACAAAATTTACGAATCAAGAAGTGTACAAAATTTAGGATTCTGACACCGATATTAATATTGGTAGATAATAGCATCACATACCGAAGGTCTTAGTGGAGATTACGAATGTTTTAAGACATTCAATGATTAACTGTTATTAATCCACTATAAATTAATACAGTAGCTGAAACATATGACGGAAAGTAACTTCGAGCTTGTCTCATTGCAATGTTCGATTTCAAAATGGTAGTGACACAGGATTCAAAAATACCTAAAAACTCTTCAATATAATGAGCGCCGTATATTATATGTAGAATGCTTTTTAAAATTTTCATTAAACAGCATTTTCTAGAATGGTACGAACACAAAAATGCAAGAAATTATTAAGGACATGGTTGGATCGCCTTTACAAATAAATATTTATTTTAAAATGAGTGAATATCGTCGCTATAGTTATCATCATCATCAACAACCCTTCTATCGTTGAAACGTTAGACACGATCAATCCAAATATGTATAACAATGCGGAAGACAATTCATTTATAACGTAAGCAATGGGTATATCCAGAGCTTAAAAAAATATTCATTTCAAGTTATAATATCTCGTTTCTAGACAAAGAATAATGGATGCTCGCGAGAAAAGGATATTTTTCAAGGAGAACTCTAGTAATAATACATCGTCTGGATCAAATTTGAGAGCAATTTACTTGGATCTGGAAATAATGGACGTTCACTTACTGACGCTTTCACTTTGTTAGTTTACACGTTTTTACTGATAAACAACGGTATTTGGCAACTACAACTAGGATATTAGGTACGGTCCGATAATAAAAATGATATGAAATATGCAAAGCATTAAAAATATTTATTTATACCTTTTTTTTTAAATATATGAGGTCAAGTTTTAATTTTGCACTTTACAGTCTTATGAAACCAAATACTTACTTATTAAATACTGTTAAAATGAATAGTAGGTACCTAATATTAATGGTTTTATTTCTACACTTCTGATCGACATTATAGGTAGATACGGTCAAGCGCGGCAGCGACTATTTACAACTGGTAGTTGGATACTTTATTCATATATATTAGAAATTTAATTGGAATCAGACAGATTAAACTCAAAGTATTTTTAATATTCTTATACAATCGCGCCAGGTTCCTTACAGGTAAGCGGAGAGCATCTTTTTTATATAAAATATCAACTATTTATAATATTATACGGCGTATGGCCATTGTATGAATTGTGACTTGATTTATTTATACATGTCTTATAATATTTATAGAAAATTTACGAAGTGAAACGGTCATAGCGGTTTTCTGAAAACAGTTTTTTCAATTATTAGTCTACTTACAAACGAACAATATATGTACATATAGGAGCACACTTACATACACATAATATCATATAGGTACGTAAACATTGCTAGCATATCACGATGTGTATTTTTATATAGTTCCACGTCTCAGTTACCTATTAGACACGCCGCTGCGCCCTAAAACCGACCTTTTTAATATTAAAATCATAACCTATGTGGTCGTAGGTCAACAGTAAAGTATAGATAAATTGGACTGGCCCGTACGTTCAGTGGTTAGTGAACTTCTCTATTTATCTAGCCGTGGTTTGGTCATGGGACAATGTGTTCGCTACGAACGATATCAAGATATATAATATTTATCGGTTATGAAAGATAAATAATAAAATATTGTCGCCACAAAAGAAATAACTATCGCTTCTCAATAAAATTCTCAACTAGATTGTAAAGATCAATCATCATCATCATCAAGATTCAAATCGCATAGTAAAATACTCATATAGATCAAACGTCCTTTTCTAAAATACCCAGGCCAATTTTGTTAGTATTTAATGATAGAAAAATAAATGCAAAGCAGCAACGTCTTTCGAACTGTATCAAGTATTTTTCTGCAAATAAAAAGTCATACTGAAAACATCTCATTTAAAACCCAACAAGCACTGAAACAAATAAAGCGATTCCCCACGCACCAATGTAAACAAAATTAAAGAGATAAATCCACTTGTATATGCAACTTCACTTCACCCTTCCAATCCCACCTTTTTCCGTCTAAAAGACCCCGTCTCACCGTGACCATGTAAACAACAAGCTACGTTAGATATTTAAAAATATATGTAAAGCGGTTGACCTGCCTACTCTATCTCATATTTAAGGGAATCGTTAGAAAACTATTATATTTCTTTAAATACAATACTTTTCCAAATATAGATATACATATTATGTGGTTCAGTCCACGTACCGGTGTATTTTATATCATAGCTATTCCTACAATATTATAATTTAAAAGATCCGATTTTATGTACCCAATTGTTTTAACAAGACGAAAACTGTCAATATTTATGTATCTGCTGCCAACAGTTAAAAGTTAACCGATATCGCCGATATCGTAGTACCTAAATTGATGTACTGTTGAAATAAACGAAAATATTTAGTCTTTCCACCGACTCATGTGAAATAAATTCGAATTAAGATAAACTATAACGCTTCCGTGATTTTATTTAAATTGTTGATTGTGGTTTTTCACAGTACTTGGCGTATCTCCAAATTACAAAATCCTAATACTTAATTGACGGTATTACATGCTAGGCGTTGCTACGTTGTATCCTATACAATGAAACACGTTAAAATATTTTTGCATATTATGCTCTGTTTAGTCATAGCCTTGCTATTGTAATGTCTATAGCATTTATTATGAGCATTACATAACCAAATATTTATTATTTATTTAGTTCCCTTAGATACCACTAAGCTACAAAACCTTCAGATCCTTGGTTCCCCACTAGGATAACCTTTGTTATAGATGTCCAGCACATAACATTCACTTACGCTGCCGGCCGAGTATTGGACGCATTTTGCCTGTAAGAATTATCATTGGCCGTGTCAACTGTTTAGGTAACTTGGTAAACGGAGAGGTTACAAGTATTTTCATACTACAAAAAATAACAAGAGTAGACGAGCACGAACTAGGTTAAGACGGTTCCGCCAAATTTCGGACCTTAACTCATACTTACTGGAGTACATTGCGCCGGTGCTACAAATTAATAATATGTGCATACCAACATATAAAATATAGATGCATTAATATATTGTATATTTTTAGTTAGATAGTAACTAAAAGACTAATTGTTTAGTCAATAAAGTGAATTACTTTTAGTTATTCGTTTATTAGACTCTCTGTTAGTAGTTACGCGCTTGCTATCCAACATGATACTTACACGCGCCCTAAAACATATGGAACGTTTGAAGACAAAACGAGCCTATTTTTCTTTTACGAATTCGATACCAAGGAAGCTTACCAAATCCAATAGGTTTAGAGCTTCCATTATTCATTTCATTATACGTATATATTGGTTTGCACGTGTTTTTCCCGTGGGTATTCGATTTTCATATATAGTGGAGTTATTGGAAGGCTTTCTCGTGATGATAGATTCACTATTCTCTCTTTTCCCGTGCATTTTTGATTATTTGTACCACTAAGAACAAAACATGATTTTATGGCACCCAAAATCCAGTTACGATCAGTTTATGTTTGTATTCTTTATTTAAAAAATTATCCATTGTTAGAAAACTATTTTTAGAACACAATCTTTTACATTTTTGTAATCTAATAAAAATATTGTTATGCTGTCTTATTTCTTAAAAAAATATATTTGTACTTATTTCTTCTTCACTGTTGTATACTACGGACAAAGCTTACAAATAAATTACTTATTATCAGAAAATCTGAAGTATTTAATCAATGTCCACTACATAGCTTGTAGAAAGAGAAAATTTCAGTTTGAAAATAACTTGGTCTATAAACAGACACTCAAAAATCACAGCAGTCTAAGTCGTATGAGAAAACAATATATGATTATATCTTCGGGAGGCGAAATCGGAACACATTTCATCGCATATTTATACCCGGAACATAAAACAGTTCATCGAAAATTTATATTCAAGTAAAATTTACCTTCACGGGATCAGTGTTGCTCTTTCCTGTACAAAATATAATCTTCTTTATACAACAGCCTAGAAGTTTGTATATAATATACATTTACTTTTTATACATCTCACTTAATAAAACCGCCTAAAATGTAATGTTACGGCAACGTTGGAACGTTGGAATACGGCACAAGTTTATAGCACAATCTTACTGAACACGCCTTTATAAAGAGCCGCTTACAATGAATATTTCTCCTGCAAAAAATGTTTATTTTGATCTCGAACTTTCTTCAACAATTTTACAGCTGTGATTAATAAAATACGAAATAAGAATTTCGAGTTAATTAAATGAAGACTTCATTAAATTAGGAAAGGCTTAATGATTTTTTATAAACTAATTAAACATCGTAACATAACATCACGCCTGTAATCGCCGAAGGGGTAGACAGAGGAGAGCTGTACACCCCCACGTTTAACCAGTTACGACTAAGTAAACAAGATATTATTATTTTCGTTGTAATATTTTCTTGATTAATTAGACGTAACTGGTGAAACGTGGGAGTGACTAATTAAACAAGACAATATTATTTTCATTGTAATTAACAAGCACTATAACTAAATGTGTTTGTTTAAACACTTTTCCTAGTTTATATGTATGTACGTTATGTGTAAACTCGTGAGGTCGAAAAGACGCTATCTTGATGTGATCACAAACTATCCGGTCTAACAAGACGAGCGATAATACTAGGGACAACTTCCTTCGGGAAAAACTCCATAAACACGGAACAATGTATGTGCCGTGCGTTTCCATAAAGGGATTTCCTACACGCGTTGGGCGACCGACGAGTTTTATTAGGGAAATCTTATATAACTCTATCTTTCTTCCAAGTAGTGGGATACATTTCGAAGAAATCTATAATAAAAATTCAGTTCGATTCAAAGGTTACCGAAACAGCATTTCTTAAGTACGTCATGTAAAAAGCCATTGTTTAGGTTATGTGTTTCGTCAAAATTCACATAATTAATTTAATTGAAGCCTACATCTATCTCGCTTTGATCTCGGAACATACCTCATCCTAGGGGGCGCTATAAAAAGTTAAATAATTACTCAAAGTCTACTCAGTTCATTATAAATACGAATGAATATACCTCATTTGGGAAAGGAAAAGCGAAAAAACAATGAACTTCATTAAAAAAGAGTTCAAAAATTCAATCAATTTGTGTCAGGATAACTTTTCCTCTCTATTCCTAAAGAAGTTCTACCTTATTCACTCTGGGAGAATTGATTCAATAATGGCGAAGTAGCTTACAGAAGAATGCACTCAGGGCTGTACTTTTACCTTCTATCATTTTTTATTTTTTTGATGAATTGAGCAGTATTGCATTAAAGCGATCTCATTACCTTCGTATCTATGAAGTTATAAAGTTCCGGGCATATTCATTTAGATTGACATGAAATTCAATCGCTGGTGCTTAGGGCATGTAGAAATAATTACGAAACAGTTTTGTAGGAAGGTAATGAGAATGATAATAGTGGAAAAATGGGAGCTGCAGGTATTACGGTTAAATCGAAAGTATTAAAAAAAGCCAGGATCAACCTACCTCTAGTACCTAAATGTATATTTATGACAAGTTTCATAAAAATAGAAGAGAAGAAAGAAGGGTTTTAGAACTGTAGGCAATAGAAATCCTTAGTTACTGTCTAATCCTATGAGAAATAGGCGTCACCTGTTAGTTTATGCGTCTGTTTTACTAGAATTATGGTACCTGCGAATATTTTAATACAGCAGGATATTAATTCAAATCAATACCAAATTGAATTATATATTTTTATTACAACTTGCAAAGCTAAATTATTGTATGACACGAATATAAAATATTCATCCTTAAGCCTTACGGATAGTTAACTGTTACTGATCGTAACAAATTTATCTTGAAACTGCTGTACCAATATAGAATAAAGTGAACTAATATAAGTAAAGAGACATCACATATAACACTGACTGACTTAACTGAAGGAAGGGTAATTCCTTTATGTTATAAGTTAAACTGTCCTCTTTTAGTTCTACGACATCGATATACATACATATTTTGCTATAGTTCACTAATAAGGCAATTGACGAGAAAAATACAATAGCAAAATATTTAATCAACTTATAAGTCGGGGTTTTCTACATCATGCTAAGGAGTTATTGGAAAATTCGTTAAAATTCAATATACCAAGGACAATCAATAATCATTCCATAAAATATTATTAATGTTTTATGTGTAGTTACTACATTTCTCAATCGAATATGTCTATGTAATATTTAACCGAAACCTCGGAACTTTCGTATTTTAGGGGTGATCGAGTTTTATAACCAAGCGATAAATATAAAAAAGATTTTAGATGTGCTATATATATTTATATTTTTTATAAATACCTTCACCAGAAAACCGAGCTCCGAGAATGGTCTTTATAATCTATTCATTGTTTTCTGGTCATTAACAGCCTTGATGATAAGATAAATAATGATATGCAACCCATCCATAATTAGTATTTTCCATTTGAAGACAATAGTAATCATTCAATTATTGGTGTTCGAATGTTATTTCCCGTTTACATCAGTATGTCATCATTTAATGTTTAAAAAGTTCAATGTTTTATATAATTTGAGATATTCACTTATAAGAGCGGTACAAGTTAAATAGAGATATCATGATAATATGGAAAATGTACACGGAAGTGCCGCAATGTGTACGGAGCTTTACAAAGGCGGAACGGACGCGTTGCAGTAGATCGTAAAGCAGCGGATTAAGGGCGTCACCGCAACAACATCAGGGATAATAATTTCGAGTTACATAATAGTTAGAGCTGTTTATAATTTTCAACGAAATGTTCAACAAAAATGTGTACTCATTATTTATGTGTTGATTAGTTAAATGTTAAAAATGATATCGTTCGATTGCGACTAGAGTGTAATGTCTCAAAAACACTATCTTTCTGAAAACAGTTAGGAAAGTTTGAAATCATAATTATTCTATGACTATTATAATATTACATGACTTATAGACTATTCTATCATATTATATAACTATTAAAATAGTCTTAGAATAATCATGATTTCAATCTTTCCAAACTGTTTCCTGAAAGACTGTTTTTGACACTCTAGTCGCAAACAAACTATATTTGAGTTATCTGGACGAATTTCGGTGGAGTGCAATTTAAATGTGTAAGAAGTATTTTGTCACACACAAAATTGTAAAATTGTTATAAGGTGAGGTGCTCCGGTGATTTCCGTTTATAATATAATCATTAATAAAATATCAATAATTCGTAATTATAAAGCAGTGAAATTAGTACAAGTAAACTAATCTGAAGTACGTAAATATGACCAAAATTAATTAGTATTATATTTAAAGTTTAATACGAGACGATTTTCAGTTAAAACAGGAAGAAAATATGCTTGCACGAGAACGTGTTACGTAAACAGCGCGATACTTTTCTTTGCCTACGAAATGTTTACGAAAACTTCTGTATTTAAATTCAGTTTTGTCGAGAGAGAGCTGCGGAATAACATTTGCCAATTATTCGAAAATACCATGTTTCCTTTTAATAGTAATGCGTATTTATTTGTTTTTGTATTTATATAACAATGCGCCGGCATTTCCTAAAGGAGTAGGCGGAAGAATTTAATACACGCTCTCGGTTCACCAATCATGTGGTCACAAATCACGGCTCACCGTTGAATAAAGAGTGAGCCCATCTTTTGTTTACGTTTTGGCACAGAAATATTTTGAGCATTTTGTAACACCTGCGTTTTTAATATGTACAGGGCAAACAATCTGTAAAGTTTAGTAATCCCGGCAAGGTCAGCACTCGGGCAGGACGATGAATAGTGGCAAATGTTAATGGGTGGTGACTAAGCTGGACGTTTTACTCTGAGAACAAAGAGCCCTTAAAAAATAAAATATTATTCCAATTTTTCTTTGTGGACGTTTTTTGTCTTAGATCTGGTTACAAGGCTGTCAACAATAATTAATATTAATCGCTAGAATGTTATTTTTCTGTGATTTTTGTAGGTTAAATGACGTTCTTACAATTTGTTGACGTTGTAGAAGTATTCTAGAGATTTGTAGGTGTTTATTTCGCTAAAAACTGTTCCAGCTAACGCTCCTTTGCTAGGTATAGAAAATCTTTAAAATCTAATGTTCGGCTCGCCTGAGTATGTTGGTACACTCTGAATTGAAGCTAAAATCTACTGTGAAATCGGCCCTCTATGCAACGTCCTATTCGTATATCTATAGAGCTTATCTCAAAATATTAAACTACTAGAATGTTAAACTAGCTTATTGTGATTACCTAAGCATTGCTTTTTTCTGGACATTAGAGCCAAGAACGAGAAAAATCCTCAAATGCTTTACAATTTGCGCAACTCCCTGTTGCCTACGAAGTGTTTACAATGACGTGGAAACGGCAGCCTCATCACATCTGCAATGTACTGCAAATCCTGAAACAATTTCTAGAAGTTATCGAGTTTTTCATATATATCTCATTTCGTAAACTATATATACATATATCCAATAGTAAAAAATAACCATGATCCATAGTAGATTTCGTAAGATACAAATGATAGTACACGTGTATCTATGAATCTATTGAACTAGCGGGTGACACTTACCACAAACTACTCGTATGTAGACTAAGCACTAAGAAAATGCCTCCTTCGTTTGAGTAAAGTGTGTTTTCTTGGCAACACAGTCGAATATAAATTTAAAACTTTATGAACTACCTTGGCAACACACGTTAAGTTGAAAAGTTGAACAATTAAATTCATATTCTCAGTTCTTGTAGCAAAGGCACAGTGTTTTCGGCGAGAATTACTTTGATAGTTGAACACGAGATGAAACTTCGGAAGTGCTCCGAAAAGCGGAAGGTAAGTAAGAATTCAATAACATACGTGATATGCATACTGTTGGCTTAAAGTTGCGTGAAGGCAAATGGTATAAAAATGTTTTTCAACTCCCCAAACGAAAACGGCGAGAAACTGTGTGAAACTATAAAACAAAAAGCATGTTATGTTAGTAACTTCTCCTTTACAATTCCGTTTTTCGCACCATGAAAAATCGAAACTATAGTTTTGACTTGAACGGCAAAATATAAACTTAATCCGAAGTTAAAAAAAAGTGTTTTAAAACCTTCCATATAAGTTAAAGCTTCCAATAATAAGACAACCGAAAAGAGACAGAGCCGATACAGCGGAAAGAAGTCCTACCTTAAGGCGTTAAGAAGTGCCAGAAATTGTTTACGCTTTACACTAGATCACTGTTTCGAGCTGGACAGGAAAGATTTTTCTTGCTGTATTATAAAGCCATGCCCTTGACAGGGTAGCCAGAAAATTGCCGTGCCAATCCTCTCTGATTCCTGACCTGAACGATTTTCAGTAATATTTATTAGTATACAATGTCAACATTCCGTACAAACTTATTCACGCTTTAATAGAATATTTTACCGATCACTGTCAACCTGTCAGTTATAATTAATTATAACAACCATAGCCATAAGGTATCTTGTAGAACACAAATTAATGTTTAATTAATTACAGGCTTGGAAAATGGAAAATCTTAGCAAATAAATTAGTTCACATTAACTTCAAATCATTATCAACTTGTTCCAAATGTTTTAATGGGATTTTTGTATTCTCTTCCATTTAACAGCTTTGGCGTCGTAGTTGAAGCGTATTCAAATAAATTTGAGACACAAGCAATATTACAATATGTAGGTTTAAATATCGTAAAACCCGATTCATAGCGTACTGTCGTTGATTTTTTTAGCAATTATTATAAAAAAAAAAAATTATAACGAATTATTTCAAACGGTTACCTTTTACTTCGTTATACTGACCATCATTTCGCCTTCATCTAACGAGTGAGGCATGATCGGTGGTGAGCTAAGTGAGAATGTAAGGGGGAATAAAAAAAAGTTTATTAAATCTCAGTTTGAAGTCGCTAATACAAGACCGAGGGAAGTTTGCGGAATTAACAGCCAACCTCCGCTAGCCGGAGAGGTACTTTAAGAAGAAGAAGAATACTTGAGTAGAAAAGGGGTAATTTACCCAACCATCATAGAAAAGCCTACAGCAGGGGTATAGCTGACTGTTCTATTAACCGAAGCGGAATATACCTACCATAACGTATGCACGCATGTGGGCAATTCAGAATTCAAGAAAATCTTTTTTTTTAACTCGTGCTGGACTGATAAACAGTAATAAAATAGGTCGAGAGGTCGAGTTTCTATTTCATAATATCTTACTAAAATATAATTACTATCGATTATTTACGACACGAGAAATATGCTTAATTAATATAATGTCTTATTCATTAATGCGATGTCAAGTGAAGGGCAAACAAAAAAAACATAAACTTGCCCGAACGTGACCTTAATGGCGACGTTTTATTAATGAATGTTTTTCCATTTATATCGCGTCTTACATTACTCAAACTGGAGCGTAAAATGAGTTTGTTGGTACGGTTTTATTTATGCGATTGTGGTTTATAGCAGTTTTACTACCCCCACATAGGGTGAGTCGGTATTTTTTAACGGATGCTCACGATAAGGCCAAATATATGCTAATATTTTAGACCCGGTTTTATGAATTGTGATAGCGATAGAAATCTATCCGTTGAATACAAAATAGATGAGTTTCGCCACAAGAGGAATTCAAAATCGTAAATTAATATTAAACTCCACTAATGGTTCAATGTTGAAATAATCTGTAGTTTAGCTCTTGAATAAACAATATCTTGAAGGCAGCTGTAAATGTAGAGTACTAATTAAGATTAAAGTGATTAAAAGTAAGCAGCTTAAGTACACTACGTATTTTCTTCAGTCATATAGGGGACTTATAAATTCATGAGAGACACGTATAAATAATTCGAGTAGTGTGACATAGTGGTGTAGTGACATAGTGATTTAGTGACAAAGTGATGTAGTGACATAATGGTGTAGTGACATAGTGATGTAGTGACATAGTGATGTAGTGACAAAGTGATGTACTCGTAGAGACCTAGTGACGTAGTGATGTATGGTATAGACAAGTAGTGAAGCGGTAACGTTGAAGAACGAATACAGTATTTATTAAACGGTTTTTCTGTCTTATAACAACTTTTATATTTGGAGACAAAAGTTATATTTTTCGTATTTCTTGTTTCATACCTTTATTAACGGACAGTGTTTATACAGAACAAAAAGTAAATACTGATTTAAATTTTTAAATGTCATCTTCATTTCTCGTTTCTCAGAAATACCTCGTTTGGTGGACGAATAACGAGGAGCCTTTATAAACAAGACTCAGTTATAGGAGACGTTAAAGAAAATGGGACTATAAAATTTAGACACAATTTCTGTCTAAATTTTACACTGATTCAAATACATGCATATTGTGTATGTAATTACCGTATATTTATACATTTCATGCATGCAAGGGGTAGTGAGTGATTGATTGATTGATTTTATTGGCATCATTATTGCATTGATTGATTTTAGTTCCAGATTTTAAGTTGTCGCCTGTTGGTCCAGATATTGTTCATTTTAACTGTTAACGCGGATGTGGTTGGCTCGATTGTCAGAGGACAAAGTTTTGGGTGATTAATACAATGGTTTGTTTTGTTTATGAATATAAAATGATGTACTATGTATAAAAGGGTTCTATGTATAAAAGGGTATTATGTATATTGGATACGAAGGATTCACGATTGAGCTCAGTGGCGTGCTGTTGGATACGTCTATACCAGCAGTGGACGGAAACGAGCTGATGATGATGATGCTGGTGAAGATTAATGACTTTGCTGTCCAGGTAACGAAGTTGCGTAACAGACAATAATGGATAGAAATTAGTGTATAAATGGCAAAACACAATTCTTTTAATGGATTTAATGTAAGATTAAAATTTGCCACGAAGCAAGATATCTATCTGAAACATTACCGCAAAAATTTTATAACTTCTTATTAACGAAAGGTTGTAACGTGTTCATAGATCTTCTGTCTCTTATATTCAATTGTTCAGAAGCAAATACCTGGCAATACATTAAGAAGGTGAGGTAGGTAATATATAACTTTCGCAGGTACCGCCCAACCTCTCGTCTGGCTACCTTCTAACAGCGAGGAGGCGTGCCTCACGAGATTACTGCCGCGTTAATGTACACATACCTTTTTATAAAAGTTCTATAATTTGTCATTGACGAATAAATGAATCCTTCATAAACAATTCTACATTCAATTTAAATATACGATCAGCGGATTTTGAACGAAATATTCAATTATGTATATTAACTAGAGTTTCCCTGCTTCGTCGAGCAATTAAAAGCTACTTCTCTATTGTATATAGATTTGGAATAACTTGTAATTAATAAAAAATATATGTATATCGCACAGTTTGTACAATATCGTACATTTATTGTACGGAATTAGACTCACCACCTGTTCCATGGTGGGACGTAAACTGATACTACACTCCTCTGCCTACACCTTCCACGATTATAGGTGTGATAATACTTTATTTGATATTGATTTAAACCTATCCTAAATAGTACTGGACTGTCATCTATTTATGACAGTACGGTGGGGCGAACCACGTAACTGTATCGTACGGTCAAATTTTTTTTTTCAATAATTTCTAAAATATACGAGCATTGTACAATCCGATAAAGAACGCGCATGCCAAGAAAAAATAATTAAAGTGAATTTAATTACTTTTTTTCCGCAGTTGATGCCAATACCACGAAGACATGCGCCCGCTTACAATAAACAGCACATCCGAACCTTTCAGAGATACGTTATCTCCGTGGAACATAGCTAAATGGATCCGTATAACATATTTGGCACGCAATATGAAAACATCAGAAGAGATTTCCAAGTGAGCTTGTTCCATTGAGGAAATTGGTGAATCGAAGAAACAATGAGAAATAATGTGAGGGCTGGAATGTGAATGTGTGATTGAATCGTTTCTCTCGTTTTTGTCCCTTTATGAGCGTAATTTATACGAGAATGAAATGACTGCCTCGGTGGTCGAAATTTTGCTAGTGCGACAGATGATCTAGAGGTCTTGGGTTCAATTTCCCGGTCAGGTACTATCTGAATTTTTTATAGTACCTACAATTTCTAATGGAACCGGGGGGACTTCGTTTGTGTTTAGTAAATATCAATAGGCCTCTATTCCGAAATAGAACATATAATAGAATTTAATAATTAAATGGTGGAAGCGTTTTCTTTTACCTACCCTTTAGATAATAAAGACTAAACGATAAATAAATAAATTAATTGTCCTCTACAGTAAGACAGTTCCCGAAACGGTCGTAAGCTCATGTGAGTAATGAATGTAGAAGAAGCTTGTCAGGTCTGTCAGGGTAGAAATATTTTTCACTCAGTGCTCTCTGCTTACCTCGTAACGAATCTGGCGTAATAATATAATAACAACACATACATACATCCATACCTTCACGCCAAGTCACTTACGGGGTAGGCAGACAGCATGTATGAAGAGGTTGATGAATGTGGATAAAGCGCGGCAGGTATGTAAGGATAAGGATATTTTGCGCTCCGTGCTCTCTGCTTACCCCGTAATATACCTAATAATAATTTTAAACAAACTTTTAACATGAAACAACAGTATTACGAACTGTAATTAATAAAACACAGTGTAGAAAGTTTCCGCTCTGGATCGAGAAACCGAATCTCGAGAATACATACAATTTTAAAGCTGCGAAAACAGAAATGCCTCAACAAGTTCGGGGGATAATGTAAATTTGCACGCCGTTGCTTCGGCAAACCTGATTCTCTGCCTACTCTGCTCTTTGTTCTATTTTTTTTAAGGTCTCCACTCATTTGCCCGAACGTAGAATTCAACATTCGTGAGTATTTCTACCGTTATACGATAATACAACGTACGAGGTGAAATATATAATTCGCATAGAAATATCACATGAGATACTAAAACATAAAATTCTTACACGAGAATTTATAGGAAGGACAGTATCTGAAATATTCTAACTCACATTTTAACTATACATAAGGAGTTCTAATAAAATTTTGCTTAGATCACATTATCGATTATATGCATAGGTGTGTCGAAACTAAATACATAACATTTTAAATGTTGTATGGTCTTTTAAGGTGTAAATTAATTTAATATTGCAGTGAGTGACCGTCATTGATGTTGTAAATCGGGAGCTTCCCTTAACACTGACTGCTTGACCCCCCATTACTTATGTTTTTCCTGTACAAGAAGAAAAGTTCAATACTCTTCATTTTTTGAATGCTTAAGTCTATTTTTAAAAGCTTTATTAATTAAATATTTGGGAGTTTGTAGAGTCAAAATTACCAGTAACATGTCTTAGATTGTTATTGAAATTCCATATATCTAAAACAATATATCCACTTAAATGTTCAAAAAGATAATAAGTACCATGCAAATATATCTACTATCTTACTTTTTAAAAATATAATTAACACATTATTTGCTAAAAAATTTTAAGTTGTATTTCTTACGTTGTAATAGAAGATGCCCAGACATAAAATATATCAAACAGATAGCTAACGGTTTGTAAACTATGATAAAGTTACCCTTTGTTACATTAAATATGTATCATCGCATCCTATGAAATATAGGTAAGTACAGAAAAAAAAAATCTCAATACTTCAAGTAAGCGTGCATTGCGTTAAGGCGAGCGGTATTAAGCCAAATTGTGAAGCCTTACACTTCGTTACGCTTTAATGAGGCGTCATTAAAAGCTTCGAGGAGCGGCGCGAGGCTTAAATCAAGTTTTTATGCAGGAGTACCACTTGTGTCAGCTGTTAACACCGGGGACCTTGTCGCTTATAAAATATAAAACTAGTCGCGAATATTCACGGCAACACTTAATATGCAAAACTTTACGCGTCAACCCTCGGGAATATATACCATCACCGCACAGGTTCATCACGGCTCTACACAATGAACCAGTCTACACCTAACATGAGTTACTTTCTTATGTAGGAAAAATGCAAATGACAATGTATCCATAAATCAGGACCTTAACCTCTCATGTAGCAGTGTAAGCAGTGGTAGCCTAGTAATTAAGAATTCAGTCTCTCATTCCGGGGGTCCTGGGTTCAAATCCATGGGCGCACCTCTTTATAAAAGTGCGTTTTTACTTTAAATATTACTTGCTAACGGTGAAGGAAAACATCGTGAGTAAACCTACACACCTTAGAATTTTTAAAAAAAAAAGTATATTTTCTGAGGTGTTTGAAGTCTGCCAACCCGCACTTGGCCAGCGTGGCAGACTATGGCCTTAACCCTCTCAATATGAGAGGAGACCCATAT
>DWEE01000182.1:0-20486 GCA_018245755.1 Parelbella macleannani | reverse complement strand
TTTACAAGTATTAAGAAAGTTGTAACTGAAATTGGTCAAACACAGGCTACAGTTTTATTCTCTCCACTAAAACGTCCACTAATATTTATGACGAAATTTCCGTTTAGTATTATGCGTCCTGAACATAAAGTGTCGCGAATTTATATTACATTTGAAATAAGTTTTACAATGAAATCTTTTATTAAATCAGACTTTGACATAACTCTTCCTAGATTTGTAGGTATTGCTATTTTGTGTCCAAGGGAAAGTAGTGTTTTGGAATATAAAATCGATAGTTTGATAGTCAGCCGTAATTTCAAATGACGTAATGAAATATGGTATTCATGTGTTTTATTTAATAGTTAAATTTTCATTACTATCAGCCAGAATAATCATTTGTCTAACTTAAAGTTGGTCATAACATTTGATATAACTATTAGGTCAGCTTATCTTGTTCTGACAGACACAAGAAAATAAAAAAACTATTTTTAAATGAACTTAGAAAGAAAGAAAATATGTTTATTTTGCGGAAGACGATATAAGAAGTTAACCTATGTATATAATATATAATATAAGAAGTTCACCAATTTCCAATAATTATGTTTAAGTCCAATACATGATCTAATTATATTTAATTTCAAAGTAGTAATAATAGAGTGCACGTTACATTTTATCACAATGAACAATAATATATCAGTTCAATAATATGCATCAATCTTCGCGATTACTTCACGACGACATTTATGATGTCCTGTTGACGTAAGTTCAAAGGACTGCGGTCTTGCTCTATTGTTCTGATGATATCTTTCGAAATAATATTGTGAATGATTTGTGTAAGCGCGTAATGATTCCGTCAAATTAAAGGTCAAATTGTAACTATAATATGTTTGAATATAAAATTTACGTACCCTACTAGTTTTTGATTAAGAAACAAAATAGAAAATGAAGAGGATTATGACAAATTAGAAAAAAGAATTGATATTGGTAAAAATAAAATGTACGTAACATCAAGCCTGTACTTCGAAGGGGTAGGCGATGGAGGGTAGTGCTCTAACAATTCACCAGTTACGTTTTAGGTCCAACTATGGAATAGAAGGTGAGCTTTTTGTCATACACCGGGCACAAAATTAGATTCCATGTTACTGGAACTTTCAAGTCAGAAATAACTTTGCTTGACACGGATATCGAACCCAGGATCTCTCGATTGGTAGTTGCTAATTGCACTAACAATCACTGAGCCAACGAGACAGTTATAATAATCATAATATCATTAAGTAAATTCCAAGACTCGAGAGGTATCGAAGAAACAGTCTTTTAAAACTGCCTTACAAAGAAATCCATAAAGAATGTTGTAAGAAAACTATTCTTGTCTTTTGTCCTCATTACTTTCTCTTTGTACACAACAAAGATGTGATAAATATTATATTAATTCATAACTCGATTATGAGTTTCGTTCAATGCTCCCGGGTAAAGTACATAAAAAGACAAATACGTCAAGATAAGGCGAGTACACTGTACCTGATTATCAGTGACAGTGACAAGTATTAATAAAGGACAACTACTGCGCTTGACCGGTCACGAGGGCCCTCAGATAAAAAATAAATCAAAAATTAACACAATACACCGCCCGCTTTTATCTGAACGTATCTAAATGCAGCGGAACAAACCATACTGGATACTTGTTGTATCGGAAAAGTGAAACTAACAGCAAAGACTTTTAAGTAAGTTTGAAGTCATAAAATGACTTCCATTTTTTTATTACTTCGTTTGTCTATTGGTTTTAATTGCGATTGCTGAGCGAGATGTCCAGGGTTCAACCCCCGGGTAAGATACCACTGAATTTTTCTAATTTTGAATTTCTGTTAGTAACTCGGTGTCTGAATTTGTGCGCAGTGTATGGCGATAGACTCAACCCCTACTCCATGGTTGTACGTAAAAAATAACAGTCGAATCGAGGGAGCGTACTGAGTTCTTCTGCCTATTCATTTCTGAAAATAAAGGCGTAATGTTATGTTCAATATTTTTTAAGTGAAAAGAGTAACAAACTGTCACTCGACAGTACCGAAGGACCGTTGCTAGCCATCAATATACACGTACAACTGACTTCGAATAACATTGCAGGAATTGCATTGTCAGTGTTTTTGTTAGTCCAGGTACTTTAATGCTGTAAATACTTTCTAAACTTATTTATTATATTTTCCTCTGTGGTGTTTTTATCTAGCCCCCAACATTATTGCTATTGACTGAAACCTGAGCAAGCTGATTAAATCAAATTAAATAATCATAGAAACGATTGTAATATGGACGTATTAGGAACAGTTAGTTGTCTTGTAATAATATTTTGACATAAGTCAACATAAGTAATTCGTAACTATTTATCGTTCATTTCTTTGATCGAGCAGATAGGTTCTTCTATAAACATTTATCGCGTACCGCTTATCGCAGGCACTCAGATAAGGTTTTTTAATTTAAAATCATTGAGACGTTTATAAATGACGCTACAGATTCTTTCCAAGATCCATTTATATTAAGAGTTCGCCTTTCTAAAGTGTGAAATGGCGAGCGAAAGCGTCATTTAGAATGGTTGTTAATTTTATTTATTCTTAAAAGCCACTGCTGCAATCGCTTAGATCATAAACATTCTTAGAAAAGTTGAAAGTATTAGAATAAACACTAAGAGCAGATTTTTGGCACTATGTTGTCGAAGTACGATTATATTTCGTTTGATAGATAAATTTGATCAATACCGCATAGCAAAGAATCTGGTTACAATTGTCATCTTAAAATTAGCACCATGTTTTTACTATAAGCCATATTACTGTAACGTTATACACATACAGAGCCAATTCACGTTCCATTTATAACACTGATCTTTTCTCGTGACTAAAGAAGGTTCATTGTGTATAATGTTTTTGAAATGTATCAATAGAAATGTATTGAACAGTATTTAAATTTGTACTTAGCACAAAACCGAGCGCCGCGCATAAAAGAACATCCATCGAACACAGTATCGGGTCGCAGTGAGCCGGCGACTCTACGATGCGTGGTCGAAGGTCGACCCAAGCCAAGCGTGCAGTGGTTCAAGGATGGCGCGCCCTTGCCCGCGGCCGAGGACGGCCACCGGGTTCTATTGGAAGACGGCCTGTTGTTTCTGAGGTGACTGCTGGCTTTACACCAATATTATCTTTTGTTTCCATTTTGAAGGATATGATGCTATGCGTCGTGCCGACCAGAAACATTGTTGAAACTGTTCGTGTTTACTTTAAAAGACAATAGAAGAAAGATTTGTAACAATTTATATTACAATATTACGTTAAATAACAAATGATGTTTAAAGATGGCTTTCAATACACTTTCATACGGAATTTGTTGAGATACATATAAGGAAATTTTTTAACTTATACACGAGGATGTCTTTCTGGGCTTGTCAACTGCCTAGATTTTCAAAAATAGCAATAATGTTTTTGTTGTAGAGTAAACAGGGGTAAAAAAGAAAGCGACGAAGGCATCTACTGGTGTGTAGCACGTAACATTGCAGGTGAAGCTGTCAGTCAGAACGCTTCACTGAACGTTGCAAGTGAGTATCTCTTTAAACCACTCTTTAGTGAAGATCGTAAACGAGAATATAAAATGATTTCAAAATGTTTCTAAATAGGGTCGCTTGAATCATATTACTATTTTCAGTTCTTCGCGATGAGTTTAGAGTTGAACCTAAAGACGTACACGTAGCTGCAGGAGAACCTGCACTTTTAGAATGTATCCCTCCAAGAGGTGTCCCAGACCCGTCTGTACATTGGCTCAAAGATGGATTAATGTATGATGTTGAAATGAATGGAAGGTAAAGGAAGGTGTACCTTGATAATATTCATATTCGTTCTCATAACACGTCATTAACTCTTATTCCGTATTTTAGAATTACGATAACAGAAACTGGGAGTTTAAAAATTCTCGAAACGTTACCAAACGATAGTGGACTATTTAGATGCGTGGCGTCTAATATCGCCGGGGAAAGACAATCAAGAGCGGCGGCGCTAATTGTTTTAAGGCGACCACATTTCGTCATTAAACCCAACAACGTTACGGGTCTAGTTGGACAGAACGTTGAATTTAATTGTCAGGTAGGTGAAACGTAATGAATTTCGGTTACAATGTTGAAGATAGGGGTGAGTAATAAAACAGAAGATTTATCGTCATATTTTATTACAGAGTTACGATTCAAATGTAAAAATAACTTGGGTGAAGGAGGACGGCGTTCTGCCTAGCCATGCAACGATAATCCGTGGATTATTACGGCTGGAACAGGTGTCTGCGACCGACGCCGGTGTCTATTCCTGCCGGGCCGAGAGCCACGCGGGAACGAGTATTGCTAGCGCAACACTAACAGTTTACTGTAAGCGTTATTATTCAGATTCATTTTATTGCATGGATATTTTTGATGTCTGTTGAGAGCTATTTTAATACGGCCATCTGTTTCAGCGTTACCGCACTTCACACAGATACCATCCAATTTAACCGCATGGGAGGGTGATGTGGTGTCTATTCCCTGCGAGGCTAAGGGTCTGCCCACGCCGACAATATTTTGGATATTAGAAGGAACAGAAGATTCACTATTATTTCCCGAGTGCACGAAAAGCAATTCTAGTTTATTGTATTTGGACGGTGCGAAAGTAGAACATGGTGGAAGGGTTATCTGTATGGCCGTAAATGCAGCTGGGAGCGTGATGCAAGTAGCTTATCTCAATGTTTTAAGGAAAGGCATCAATGTACAAAAGAAACATTCTATAGAAGAAGACTTTGGTAGCAATTATGAGCGAGATACTCATATGACAGAATACGAACTCGTTCAAGCGAGAAAGTATTTGCAACAGAATGTTTTAGTCTTGCGAAGGGTGGAAACTTTGTCGTCGAGCTCGCTCAAAGTTGTTTGGGATGTACGTATTTGTTTGTACAAGAATTTATCAAGAGTGTATATACTAAAACTGTTTTACATACTGCCTTTATAATTTTAGGTGTTGACAGATTACAACGAATATCTTGAAGGTGTTAAAATTTGGTACAATGGCACATCTCTAAATTGGCGTAACAGTACTATTGAAGAGGCTGATATTTTAAATTCATCGCACAGTGAATCGTGTTCAAATGGCTCTCTCACTAATGTAGATAACAGTGGATCGTCGAGTTACATCCTGTCCGGATTGTCTGCGTATACACAATACGACATATTTCTAATGCCGTTTTACAAAACGCTGCTTGGAAAACCGTCCAATTTAATGACAGGGTACACGGATGAAGATGGTAAGTTCGACAATAAAGTTTTATGTCCTTGATTAGCAATTGGTGGATATTAATGTGTAAATTTCCAACAACAACTATGTTAATGCTTACCTATGTATCGATTTTTGAAATAGATAATTGTTTTAGTGCCATCGGTGCCTCCCCAGAGCGTGGCGGCTGGCGTAATTAATGCAACTTCGGCATGGATACGATGGGAACCGCCACCTGCTAGTTCGTGGAACGGGGAGCTTACCGGCTATTTGGTGAGTTTACCCATTAGTGAGTTCGATACGCTTTAGCATATTCACTCGCTTGGTGAAATAAGAGCGAGAAACGATAAAATGTAGAAATCTTATCAATATTTCTGTTTGTCTAAATATAACGTTAATACTCATGCGGCTCACAAAAAAACAAGATATTGTGATTTAACCAAGACGTAAAGAATAACATATGATTTTAGTTAGAAAAAAATTGTTTTAATGATCGGTAACATACTCCGTCATAGAAGAATATTAATGAAGTAATTTAACTTGCTGTCGAGCAATAGTCGAAAACTCAGTATTTCATAATTGGAATCAATAAAAACATATTTTTTACGTTGAACTATTTTTGATTTGATTAGTTTCTAAACGAAAGTAGACAAAACTAAAATAAACGTTTACGAACACGCTAAAGAAAAAACCCAAACAGTGAGCCTAAATAAATTAAACTGGTCACAAATAAAACCATTCTCGGCCCGGTCCCAAAATAAACGCTTTCTTATCACGCAAATACCACGGTGTGCCATCAATTCTACGCTCTTTATCAATACGGAGCTGTCTTGGGACTGCGTTATGATAATAAGATTTAATAATACTCACGGTTTAGTTATATTTTTTGTGACTCACTTTTTATTACCCTCAATTTGAGCCGTGTTAGCCGTAATAAGCCAATCTCCGCTCATGATCAAAATTGTTATATTATGTGAAAAGATTTTGTGACATTGATAGGCTTACATACTTTCCTTCCGGTTCTTTTATAACGAAGCTTATCAATAAATATAATCGGTAAATAATAAATATATCGGAAACCAGTTTTCTAATATATCTTTTATTTACTGTATCGTGTCGAGCGCAATATTTAACAAGCGTTAATGTCATCGATTGTGTGCGATCTTATTTTTAATGTTTTATGGTAACGTGTGCAATAAAAATATTGGTTTATTCATGAGTATCATAAATTAGTAAAACTGTTTATTATCGGATGATAAACTCATATAAATATTTTATATGGTTTCTTATTTCTGTTATATTAAATGTTTAGGGTAGGGATCATTTGATAATATATGTAAAGCAGAAAAAAAGTATTAAGACAGGTTTACACTTTTGGTTTAAAATAAAACCTCATACAGTAAACAGTTTAAAAAAGATGCTTAAGATACGAATCAAGTTGTTTTAAAAGGTGTGTGATGACTTTACTTATTGAGACGACTAGTTCATAACAATTGTTATACTCGTTTTTTAAAACCGGTACAATCGGGTTGTTTCTAAAGCGAGATAATTCAACAGATCGAAATTCGAGTAGGCACTGGAACAAGTGGGCGTCCGCCTGTGGGACAGATGTCGCTAGGCCCCCGCACAAGGGCCGCAGCCGCCAGCTCCCTACGTACTGGTGGGAAGTACAGTGCAC
Source organism: Parelbella macleannani (assembly GCA_018245755.1). Taxonomy (NCBI): domain Eukaryota; kingdom Metazoa; phylum Arthropoda; class Insecta; order Lepidoptera; family Hesperiidae; genus Parelbella; species Parelbella macleannani. The sequence goes on along the minus strand of DWEE01000182.1, from coordinate 13,565 downwards.
GCGCTGCAGCTGTCACCCGTAAAGGTCCAGGACCCTTCAGCGCTCCTGTTCAGATCCACATGATCCCTACGCAATCACAACGTCATTACGTCCAGTAAGTTTTTTGAAATAATTTGGAATAAATGATATGCTTCAAACATTCAACTTTAACCAATGCTAAGGATCATATTTCGTTAATCGCAGTATTCTTGTATTTATAATTCTAAACAAGAAATCAATGAAACCGTTCTTTGAAATGAATCATGAATTTTATAGATAAATTTTCAATTTTATTCCTTTAGGACTGAACCCCCAAAAGATACCAGTATTCCTCATATACTGCAAGAGACATGGCTTTTGGCGCTCGGTCTGACTTTGTTCTCTGTTATTGTCATCGGCGTATTCAGTATCTATTACATTAAACGACGAAATGGTATTCAAAGGAAGAAATCTACAGGTAAGTCAGAAATTTCGTGTCTTGACAGTCGTCTGTTTTCATGAGTAACTCACTTTGGAATACATCGTATCACGTTCTGAAACTATTAGAAATACGTATAAACTAAGTAAAGCATGCAAATAATTGTTTTTAATTTATCAAGATAAATTATTTGTTCTATATTTCATATTTAAAGTAATGTAAATAAACCATGTTATGTATTATAATAAAGTCCGACCTTTTTTTAGAAAAATAAAAATGAAATAAACCATAGTAACACATATAAAAAACTATTTTCTATTTTAAAATACGTATTAAATTATTTGATTTTATAAGTAAGTATATATTGTATAATTCAAAGGGTTCACATGAAGATATTACCGTGAACATTCCTTTCTTTTATTTTGTCATGACTATCAACACACAGCATTCTAATGTTGATACGGCGTAGTTAATGGAGCACTCTTAATTGAAAAGTTAATATCAATTCAGGTCAGTCAACTGTCACAGCCCAGCAATGTCTATTGAATAAAGACACTATTTGGCTACGTGACCGACCCGTATTCGCCCCACCGACCGACCCCTCTGTAGGAATAAGCAGTTGCCATCAAAGCCTCTTGCAAGGTGAGTCAATAAAACTATTCAATATCGGTCTATATGTTGCGTATATTGATTGAAGCTATATTAAATATTATCATTATTATAGTATTGCAATTTCTTTTTCTTATTTATTATTTTGATATTTCTGTTACTTATGTTGTGGACATTAAAGTAAATTGAAGTAAAGTTTAGTATAGGTATTCCAATAGTATTTTAAGAGTTGTTTAGGATCGGTTGTAAATGTGTCAGAATGCTTTTAAAGAAACGTTTCCTTTTAGGGGGACAATCCACAAACATTTTAAACGTAGAGCCAGAGTACTGTCTGCCGCAGAATTCAATTCAAGGTTTAGACGCCTCGAGTGTAGACAGAATGAAGCGGGGCCCGCCGGAACCGTACGCCTCCAGTGCTATTTACACTGAACTCAATTTCAAGGTACGCCCAGATAAGCAATATGAGAATTTCTTTGTTGATTCTAGATAAGCCACTCAGTTTGATTTGCGTAACTCAACGCTATCGCATTACAAATACTTAGCAGCGTCGAGTGTGAGATTCGTGTAACCGTAAACCTGAATTCCCAACAGGACAGCAACGACGTCGGCGACCTGAGAAATTGCTCGGAAAGACGATCTCACAACAATAGCATTGTTAGATCGTGCAACGGTAGCATTCAGTACTCGAACGGGGAATGTTCGACTTGTTGCCATAGCACTTCTAGTCGATCGACGAAGGACTATAGGGAGCTGAGACACGAGAACGTACACAATGATATGAACGCAATTGAAGATGATTGCGCGTCATGTCACACGAATAGGTCCGGCTCGCGGAGCAGACAGGACAAAAGCAAAGTGTGTCCAACAAGTGATTTAGAGTACGATTATCCACAGTGGCACTGGCTCGGTAGGGAGAATAGTTTCAAAATTCCAATTCCGACCGGCAGACATTCGAATGTAGCGAGATCCGAGCAGGGCTGTCAAATAAATCTGTGTGATATACTGCCGCCGCCGCCGTATGAGGTAAATTGAGATTTTTTTGGATTTTACATTACATTGCGAATGGTACTAGATGTACACACATAGGCATCTTATCAAGTATCGGCATAGACCTTTCATTAACTTTTTCACGTAATATTTACGTGTCGTACTGGTGTTTATTGGCAAAAACACTTCGCCGAGGTAACGATCGAGTCTAAAAAGTGGCAAACGAAATTTTACGCTTTTGTATTACGTATGTATAAATACTATACAATTTATAATACCTAATAATAATTTTTTGCAGAGTCCCGAAAACAAGAAATGAACGTTAGTGCCAAAGACACTAACTCAATAAACTTTAGGGAAAAAACGTATAGCAATAACCGATATCAACTTTGATGTAATGATAGTGATGATGATGATAAAATTATGATGTTAATAGTTATAGGCAGTAACTTAAACCACTGCTTTAGGGAATTCTATATCAGTTTGTATTGACATTTAAAAAATAGAGACATTCTATTAACAAGGATTTAATATTACCGGTAAATAAGACTTGTTTTACTTGCAAATATTAATTTATGAATCTATCTCAAGTTAAACACGTGTCATTATCATAAGGTGTAGTTTTTAGGCATAAACTACGTAACTCTGTTACAGTCAATTGGGAGAATTGTGTCTAACAGTGCAACATTGGTGGAATGAAGCCCACTGTTGACACTATTGACAACCGCTGTCATTTTGACGTCTATGGCGCTGCTGAAAAGGCAGCAGTCGGTTATTTGTCAGTTCACGTCAGACCACCGACAGTCAGCGCATGTCAGTACATAAAATATAATTTTCGACATTCACTATTTAAAAATTCGTATCTTATGAATTCATTACTTAATTAAGTAATTAATACCCATAATGGTCAATGGGCGTCATGAAATTGACACGTTTAAAACGCGTTCGGAATATATTAAGAGAGGTTTGCTTTGTTTTACATCCAACGATATTTCACGTACCCATAGTCTTAGTGTTCTGATATGACAAACATATTATACGTCGGTATGATTATAAGGAACAATTCTTACTAGCGTTACTGTAGTCGAATAAAACAATCCTAGCTGTTATGATAATGTGTTTACCTAAAATATTAGCCATACTTATAGTCAAAACAGTGAATGTAGTTGTGCTTGTAATATGTAAGTAACCGACTTTTGTAATTAATGTAATGACTGAGTCGTCGGTGAAAAGGTGTTCACACGAGAGGCACTTTCCTAATACCCACCATTACAGAAAAGTGCAGGTACATGTCAGGCAGGTACATGATTTCATGCAATTTTTTTAAATAGTCTGGTTGGGATTCGAAGTATTCAGGAACATTTTAAACTCGCCATTTTAACACGTACGTTGATTTTTTACCATAGTTCAAGCTACAGCCAAAATTGTCCAACTGTTAAAATTTTCACCGTTGATATAAAGAAACCTATTTACCCCTGTTCACCGGCGACACAGACTATTTATTCCTAATTCTAGTCACAGTGTATAGACTAGCTTCACATTTTTGATAGACATTTTATAGAACATATTCCTATAAGTTAACTAGAATACTTACGATTCAACTTTTATATAGTATTCTTCGCATAAATTTCTCAATATAAACGGTAAATTATTATAGCCCGCATTACACTGCCATTTACACCTAGAAATATGATTTTAATGACTTGTCCTAACGCCAGCGAGTAAGCGATAAGCTATCAAACGAACAATGGCCTAGGAAGGTATAAGCGAACGAAAGGGATGCATATATTATCACAGATACATTTTCATACTTGAGAGATTTTCACGTTTATTTATTATGTGTTACTGATTCGCTACTCGCGTCTCGTTGGCGGTGAGATAACTCCCTTAGTTTTGTAATCTTCGACTGTGATACTTGTATTAAATTTATGTATTAGATGTAATTGTACATTAGTGTAACTTATGCCACAATTTCAAAATTAAACTCGTATTTAATCCATGTAAAGGAAAGGAGGAACAGATTTGTTTTGCCGTCGAAATATTTTCAGAGCCAGTTGTGTTGTATAAAAAGAAATATAGCGATTTCTAAGGTCGTATTTGTTTCATTTATTTATTTTTTAACTCATCCAATTAGGGAATCCGTGCGCCACACAAAGCCGCGACCAAATTTTTCTGATCTTTTGAGCAATCAAAGACAAAATTTTTTTGGATACCTACAGACGAAAATGATCTCTAACTACATTGGGTACATAATGTGTTTGAATAACCACAAAAGAAATGATAACAATGTCCCGACCAGAAACATATCTTGACATAAGTACCGTCATAAAAGAATAATAAGCAATATTTCGGACATTTGAGCAATAAATTTTATAAGCCAATTAATCGCGAACATCTTAGCTGTTAAGGACAAACATCAATACAGATTTCGCATGTCTAGCAAACTTTATAGTGTACTAAACATTGGCTTTAGTTAAATGGTGCCATAAATAATAGCTCTCGGACGAGTCGGTAATAACACAAGTCTTTACCTCACTGTTCCGTGCCGACTCGTAAACCATTACAACCAGGCACACCGCACACTCGCTACTTTTGAACATTATAATATGCATAATTTAATGCAATTTAAAAAAAAGGAACATCACGCACGTGATCCCCGAAGGGGTAGGCAGAGGGGTGTAGTACACGCCCACGTTCCACCAGTTACGTTTAAGTTCCTTGTAATAGTTGGTGAGCCCATACACAAGGCACAATTCCAGACTCCAAGTAACAACTAGAAATTCTAAATTAGAAAAATCTAATATTATCCGACCCGGGATTTGAACCCCGGACCTACCAATTTATTTTCTCATAATGCATAACACCATCTACAGTTAGAAATGTAACGAACTGAAGAACACAACTTATGTTTAACATCCATGCAACGTAACCACAATCGGCCGGTAATAATCGGAGTTATATTAGTTTCTATCGCTGCGGTAGTTAAGAATGGCTTGAAGAGTTAAAGTACGATTATGTTCTAAATCTATCCTGGCTTTGACAAAGCTCACGCTTTATAACAAAATGAATATGGTTTATTGTATTTGCGCGCGAAAATATGTCGTGAGCGACATTACATTTTTAAATCATTTGTTAAACTCGTTTCCATATTTTCGTAAATTCGCCAAAGACTATGAAAAATTTTATGTTTTAATATAAATACACATTGAACGTTGAGAATGTAGTTTATGAAGACAGTATACTGAAGAGAAATAGCACAATAAAATGAGTTTAATGAATGTATACACTACCATGATGTAGAATGTCTGCTGTGGGCTCATAATGCGTCTAGACTCATTAAACTCGAACTGCATGTTGATTCTAATAATTACCAGTTAGACGAGGTCCTTAAAGTATCCATAATGTATTGTAAGCTTGGTCAGTTGAAAACTGTAGTTTCTATTATTTACAATGTAAGATAATTTCATAATTAGTAATACGTTCTAACCATAAGGTTTCAATTTCGGTTTAGAATGCTATAAGTGTAAGTGTATAATATGTCTTCATTAAAAGTTTAATTTGTAGTTTGGTTAAAAAATTACTTATATAAAATTAAAACATTCTAAAATGTCCGGGTCGCCGAACATGTCAATCGCAATAATAAAAAATGTTATTTTTCGGGAACGCATTGATTTAATGTCAACATCGACTGTAATAATTTAACTTTATTTCTATCTTAGTCGAATTCTATAAATATTCATGACATATAATACATAAGTAGGCCACTCACCCGTTATCTGCTTACCACATCATATAAGTACCGACTAATATTATTAAATAGCAAATTTCCGGGAAAAAACTGTGCGGTTTCTAAATGAAGTGACAAAATAAAGTTAATGGACAGGAAAAAGCCGGACTACAACGTAAGTACGATAATATTTTGCTCGGCACCGCGACATTTCGTTTTTAACTACAAAGTTTCGTGGTAATAAATTAATATCCGTAGCTGTCGACTTACTCGTACTCACTACTAAGTCGACGGGGATTACAAGTTGGGCGTGGCGATTATTATAACACGTTTTTACGATGATATAAAAATTAACTTGCCCGTATAACAGTGGAATGAACATTTTATTTTATGATTAAAGCCCTAATGAAATTAAAAGCTTATACATTCGTTATGATACGAACGAAATAATTAAATTAATATCTAGGTCAGAAAACTCTGATTGGAGGTGTGTTAACTTAGATTCATGCGCAAATATCTTCTGTGATTAGATTGCAGTTTTAGTTTAATATTTTATAAAAGTAAAAATTAATGATCATTTTCAGGCCGTTTCAAGATTTTTCAGTGACCGATTTAACTTGGATTTACTTATCTAATTCAGTGTATATTCATTGCTGCTTCGCGCGCTAGCTTTTAACTTATTATGTATTAGTCTGTCTAACAACTAACTAATATGGTCATCTCGCATATTAGTTGGCTAACCACACACATCAAAGTAAAGCGCAACAATGCTCGGTTTGCATAAATTGACTGTTATTTTAACGTTTGCACTCTCTGTCCCCTATTTTCAAAATTTAAGCTTAGTGGTAAGAGCGAAATTTAATATACACATATTATACATATAAGTGGCTATATTTCACGAATGTACATATCTACTAATGGAGCTCCTTAAGAGAATCTTTAATGTATTAGTTTTGTTATAAAACGGTGTAGCCTATAGATGTTCGTCATGGACAGGCTAAATAAACATATAAATATGTACAAAAACACACATATAAATATGTACTACGAGATATTGAAAGTTATATGTGCAATATATTACTATTAATAAACTATGAATATTTCACTGGGGTGGTACTTTCAGAGCGTTAGAGGTGGCCGGTAGGCTGCGCGACTCTATCCCGGTTTCATCTGTATTAAGTAGCTTCAACGTGCTTAAAGCCGCTTCCATTACTGTGAGTTGATTGCGTTTTGCAGTGAAACTGAATAAAATAATGAAATTGTTATTTTTATTGCCACAAATTAATTACACAAAAATACGTATCCTATGTATAATAATAACATCTTGAGGCATCTTCACACACTTGTAATTATTTATTGTTTAGTAAGCACACTCTTTTTTCCTTGAGCAATTGTTGAAACGAATTTATGTAATTTGCTCATTACTAAACAAAAAATACGACACTTTCTAGTAGACACACGCAACCTAAGACATACCTGAGACTGGAACACAAATTGTTTTAATAAAAATTACTGCGCCGTAGAATTAACACCCAAGTTAATTTTCCATTCCATTTTACGTCACGTCTATACAACAATGTAAAATATGTTTAGAGAAAATAAAAACTACTCTTACATTTTTCTATGTAATAAAAATATCGAAATCACTTGAAAACAAAAATATTTCAAATAAGACAAACTAGGTAATGGCTAGTGCAAGGAATAAAATTATTCGATTATGCCCATTACTTAAGCGTTAATTTAAGCGTTTAAATCTTACAGCAAAATACTAGGTAAATTTCATCCGGTGTAATAAACATCGTGTGTAAAGAACCTTACACACGCGTCTCTTAAGTTACGAGTAAAGCTCCGAGCAGCCGGGGAAGAATTAAAAAGAAGACGAAGAGGGTAATGAAGAATAAAGGCATGTATGTACATTGAATACTCTTAAAGTCATATTGAAAAATAACATTGCAGATCCCGTAACTCTCTTGAAGAAGTGAGTACCTATGTATATGAAATTCATGCTCTGCTATATTTCCAAAGAGACAAGAAAAATTCGTCTCATGAGAATCAACCTCCGTGCACTTTTACGCACTTTACGAGTAACGTTAATTTTTTAAAGGGGTGGAAAGACTTCACGTATTAATAAACAGATGACACAATCTCTTATTAAGCTCCGAATAATTGTATTAACAAAATTAAGCCTTCGCTTATTACTTAGTTCATTAAAGTAATGTGTGCTTTTAACAAAGGATTCCCTTAAATATCTCTCGAACTTATTAGGAGAGGAGTCTTTGTAGCGTTATCCCGAGCTCGTTTGTATTAACTGGCGTTAAGGTACTTAACGTGGGTCATTAGGCACTACAGAACACTTTGTGAAGCGAATCTGAAAATAAATGTGTATACTTAGTTCACGTGTAAGGAAACGGCGAGCGAGCTTAAAATATTTATATACCTCTGTTAATTACAACCTAATTGCTGAAACCTAAACCTAAATCTATGCACTAAAAGCCAATTGCCTTGTTCTCCTTACGATTTAATTAAGCTTGGCTGTATTTCGCCGTAATCTTCACATAACGTTTTGATATACCTATCTGGTATATGGTAGAGTTCACATAATATTTAGTTAAATATTGAATGAAGAACTACAAGTCTATATTTAAAAAATATAAACTGTTTCCTGTATTAGGAATAGTGCTTATAAATATTTTGTAATCGTTGTTTCATAAACTTTACAGGGTTTAATTAAAGTTTTTTTTAGTTACATCATTTTGTTTAATGAGGAATTTCATTAACATGAATAGTTACGATGTATAGAAATAGCTATTTTTATGTTCTAATTGTTGAATTTGATAGCTATAAAAAGTTCAACATGTTAATATAAAATTACGTTTAAAAAATCAGCTCAGAAATAAAACGATTAAAATCCAATCACACTTTTCCTAAATCACATTTAATTTCGCCGATAAAATATCAGTCCGACCGCTCGTACCGAGTCTCGCGAGTTTGAAGTCGTGATTTATCCTAATTAATGGATCTGTCGGATAGCAATAAAGAAAATGAAAACATTTTACCAAATCTCCTCCAAAGCTTCGGGTTAAGAGCATTCGGTAATAAATCGTGGGGCCCAATTTATTTCCGTCTCTATCAACTACCTAGATACCTTTTCCGGACAAAATGTGATTTCCATTTATTCAAATATTTAAACGGAACAAAGAACCATTCGATTCAAATTACATTCTTACCTTTTATGGTTTTATTAGAAATGCGGACCTTTAGTATTCTTCTAATTAATTCCAGTCAAATGTCGATTGTGTACGCTGATTGTGCAGGTCTCGAGAATATAAGCGTAACGATCTGTGGGAAACTATTATTTATCTCATATAGTTTGTTTTATAATCATTTCAGGTTTAAACTTATTTCTAATATAAACAGACATTAGAAACGAGATATGAGGTGCTTATGGAGTTGGAATTAATATCTGAGTATTTTTGGTTTACTTGGCAAGATATACACGAGCATTATTTCAGTTAATAACAGCAGTGATAGTCTAACGGCTTGGATTGCCTCCAAGCCGGGGAGTTGGGGTTCGAATCCTGGCATGTAGTTCTGACTACTGTAAGTTGTACCCGTTTTAAAGTATTACTTGCTATAAGGAAAATATCGTGAGAAAACTCGCACCACAGATTTTTTTATTATCTTGTCTATATTTAAGTATGTAAAGTCCTTCTCCTTATGAAAGACTTGTGCTTATCTAATAGTAGAACTATTGGTGATTTCATAATTTTACATGATAGTATCAATGTAATACATAATCTTTTATAAGTAAGTGAATCAACGTTTATGTTGTTTGCTAAAGTGAGGAAAGACTTCAAGACTCGAAAATTCAATTAAAAGCAAATGATCGTAGACGCCTCACTACAATTGGTTAAGTTGAGATGAAACAGTGACCACAGTACACGCGGTGCCGAGCAAGCGTCGTGAGCTGTACCTACTCTGGTGGACATGTTCCATCTAAGCACAAACGTAATCTCACGGAACGGGACCATATTCAGATGAAATGGTAAATTTGCAACGATCTCATTGCTTATTAATATATCACGAATGCAAATGTACTTAGGAAGTTAAAAGCTGCATCTGTTATTATAATTTATGTTAATATATAACATCGACGGCCGGTACATTTCCATGGTGAGTTCATTTATCACTAGATGAAAATCAGAATAAGACTTACTTGCAATTTGTTAGATACCAACTGTCATCTTGACTTTACTGTGTTACATGCTAAAGTCTAGTCACTTGAATCCTGTCACTTAAAGTGTGGAGTTCGGATAAGATATTTCTGCATAGATTGACATGAAACATTTCGCTATTACACGGCTGTCGGAAGGAAATAGGACGATTGATTGCTTGCGTATATGATAGAGACAACAAAAAAACTTAAACATATGATAATTATGTTAAAATGCCAAAACTTTAAAAGGACAAAATTATGGCAATTGGTTTAACACCTAGACCATGGTGGGAAGTATAACGTATGATGTGAAATGTGGGAGTGTACGACACCCATCTGACCCATGATTACTGGCGTGATGTTATGTTTGTTAATAAAAATCAAAATAGCATTAAAGAATATTCTGATATTTCGACTGATTAAAAATCTCGTAACTCATAAATTGCAGATCGAAATGCATATTCTAGATTAAATGTAACTGCCGCTGGATAAGTTTATCCAGCGGCAAATATAGTTATAAGAAGAAGATAAAACTTGCTCTAAATTGAAAATGTCATTTTCATTTTGGAATGTTTATACGACAATCTTAAAAGGCTATGACAATATACTCCTAATAGGCACGATTTAATGTAATCAACGGCACGGTACAAAGTTTATTCATAATGCTTGAAAACAGAAAAGCTATTAACAGGAGTTGTTTTAAAATTCATTAATGAAAATTTCAGAATAAAATTCAGGACCATGCAAACGTAGTATTGTCACGATTCTTGTATTTCTACACGTTTATTTATACCTATTTATTTCTAACGATTTGTAATCGTTGAGGATGCAACATGATTATTATACATATTATAGTTTCTAAATAAGAACGGTGTTCCTTACATAAAAAAATATGTTGAAAAAAGTTTGTATAATTTATTTCATAATAGGTAGTATGTAAGGTAAAATTGTTAACCTTGTCTGTGATTTGTTTTGTCATCTCTGTACGGCTAGCCATAAAACGTTTTCCTGATATCATCAAACTCACACTTTATTCACTACGCAAATTGATAACATAATCTGATACATACTTAATTTACGATGCGAACTGATGATATGCTCAGATACATACTAAATTCTCACACAGAGGACATCAACAAAAGCTAAACATTGTATGTAAAAGATTCGTGGCATCATAATATTTACGTATATTTTATGTTAGATACATGATAAAACGGTTTTTTTAATAATATAAGTACTAATACCCCAAACAAGAATCAAACAAATCTCTAGAGTTGTATTAGTGACCCTTAAACAGTATGTTATAACTAACAGCTAGGGCGGGTCGTCGCTTAGTCGTGTCGTTACTTATAAACGATCAGGTGTGCATTCCCCCACAGACCAAGACGATTTTAATCCATTAACATTACATGAAAAGTTAATACTCAGATGCCAATAAAACGTCAGGACAGGTAGATATTATAGAGCACATCGTCCTTCAAACGGAATTCCTTTTACGGCTTGTCGAAAGATATGTTATCATTGATTGATACTGTACCGTGTGAGAAAATCTTCACTTTGGTTTTTAGATATATGGTTTATCGAACTATAGGGATTCCCAGGACGATGGTCAGGACACTTTCAAAGAACACAAGTTATAGTCAGGATCCTTTCAGGGCATATCCCGAGGTACTGTGTAGTTCGTTTTTTATTTTTTTTTCAGCTGCGTTGATAATTGACCGTTGGCGGCTTGTATATACAATAATGTACGTTTGTACATGTGTTTGCCGCTACCTACACTAATAGGAAAAAATGTAGAAACGTTAGCATAGTAATTGCTTTTCACTATACTTAGTAAATTACAGTATTCATGTACCTACGTTTCACTCGAAACCGCACCTTACATTTAAAAAGCACGTCGTTTTAAGCTGAATTAAAAACGAAATTTACTATACAAAAGCACCGTTACCGTAAAACATCCTGCAATATAATTTTGTATTGTTTCAAAATTTGGTCCTTGCGACACAATGGAAATGTTTAAGTGAAATTTTCAACGTGAATTTTTTAACGGAACTGCTTGCTTGCAAATAAAACAATTAGAAATGTTATTTGTCAGCTATATATTATATAAGATATTTAATGCAGTGACTCTTTTCCAAAAAATCTTGCGCCATTTTCACATATCCTTGTAATATGATAATGTATCGAGTTATAGATTTAAAACTAAATCTAATTTCGGCTACTTCCCAAAATATTACGATGCGCAGCAAAACAAAATGTTTCTATAAACAAAAACAAAAAGTATTTAAACTGGTATCAGACATCTAAAATATCATTGCGACACCCGAACCGACCCTTCCTGATACTGCTTAACCTTTGTTTGTCGCTAGTGACGTTCCACCGTACAATTTAACTTGATGATTATACGAATATCGAGTTACGGGCAACCCTAGACCGTGCCAGTATTTTATAGGGACATAGTGAATGCAAAGGAGCGTTTAGCGAATAGCGACTACAAGTTAAACGCTCTTTCAACATAGTTATTAACGTCGACAGTGAACAGTTAGATCAATAATAACAGTGAAATTAATGTCAACAGTGTCATCAATATTAACAATATTATAAAGTCAAAAGTGTCATTAATGTCAACAGCGTCATCGATGTCAACAATGTCATAAAGGCCAAGTGTCATGAACGTCCACAACGTCATAAAGGTCAAGGTCAGGATTCTCAATGATGAAAAATTTTTGTTGTCAAGTTGCACGAATATTGTGAAAATTTGTAGTAAACTTGCTATTAAATAGCCTGCAATTCCGCTGCCTCCTGTTATTGTGAACGTATGTCTACAGAGGAATCCCATGAAAGACTAGGGGGAGTGAAGCCTCGTTGTTACTTTGAATTTCGTAATTAAACGCCTCGTCTAATTGTGACCTTCGCACGGTCCTCCTTTACACTCCGTTACACTTTGATCCTCGTATAGAGCGGCCATACTAGAGATAGATACCGTCTCGCTTGTTCTAAGAGATCATTATTCACCAATATCTACTCTACTATGCTTTAATTATCATTAAAAGGCTAATAAGTAATTTAACATAGAAAGGTAAACATAATTTGTTATAAAAAAGTGCTATTATTATATTAAACCTTACTTGAATAAGGAGAGCAGTAAAATGTGCTATTATATGCTTCGAAAATAAATAACCAATACTACACCTATCATAGACCTCTCATAAAAACACGGCACAAAGCATGACTTTCAGCTCTTCATTTCCAACCGCAGAGAACTTTATGTACCTAGCTGAAGACCGTTCTACGCTACATTTACTAAAACATAGCCTCCACTCTCGAACACGTAACGTACCGTTGTATTACGACAATACATTACCTGGAAGATATCGCTTCCCTAGCATAAGGACGCCATTCGTATTCACAAACCTTTCGCCTATATTCGCCTACCTTTGTTTTTCACGTATCAACGGCGTGCAAGGATAGAGTACGAATAAATTCCTAAATCAAACGAATTCCAGTTTCATAACTATTCATAATAATGAAATGGTAATTGAAGAATCAAATCAAATTAAGTCACGTTATTGTTTAATTAGAAACAAATGGTAAATGTTCTGATTTGAAAGACATTAGCATAAGGTAAG
>DWEE01000181.1:0-20545 GCA_018245755.1 Parelbella macleannani | reverse complement strand
GTTAGCAAGTGATATTTAAACTTAAAACGCACTTTTATAAAGAGGTGCGCGCCATGGATTTGAACCCAGGACCCCCGAAATGAGAGGCTGAATTCTTAACCACTAGGCTACCACTGCTTTTTGCCCAACAGTGGGCCTCCAAAATCCGATTAATTTAACATAGTTTAACTACTTACGTAACGTAACATAACCTAACCTAACCTAACCTGACTATTTACCACCTTATGTATATTGTATACCTATTCATTGCATATATTACTCCTATAGAAAATTAAACCCTGTTAGTTTAACTTTTTTTTTCAGATAGTTTGTAACTACTAATTAGTTGTATTGAAAGTTATTCTTAACACGTATAATGTTTGCACTGATTGGCCATTTAAAATGAGGAAATCGTCACTCTATTGTTAATGTATAGTTCATTTTGGTCTAGTGGAGTCATTTCAGTCTAGTTGAAAATCTTCAAAGGAACACAATGTTCTTTAGATTTCATATAGTTACTGTGAGCCAAAAACTAATTATTAATTGATCTTTAATTAAATTGTTTGTTATGTGGAGATATCAAAGAATGGCTGATGAATCTAATCGAAAGTATGTTTTCATCAGATGTGTAATAGCACCATCTATTGGTGAAGTAATGCAATAAAATAATTTTTTATGAATAGTATGAGTACTTGCAAGCTTCCGCATTTATAATTTTAATACATTGGGATGAAAAATTCGAAACATTTTCGTTTTCTGTTTATCAAATAATGCTTATGATATATATATTTATTTAATAGTTATTTCAATAAAGTGTACTTCACACAATACGATAAAAAATTAAGTCAGTTGCCCATTAAAGCTTCTAAATATATTCCAGAAGGTTTTCAACTGGTTTGATGATTTCCTTTTCGTATTTCTAACCATTACCTGCATTTTATTCTCCTCGCATATCTTTCTCGCATATGTTTATTTTTAAAAAAAATCCCGAGCTGTTCTCATTTTAATTGGCTTCAATATATTTGTTTGCGCAAGCTTCGCTCAGTGTATGGGACCCACAGGACAGGAGGGCTCAGGTAGGTTATTCGCAAGCTTTGTATACCGAGTAGGTATGTTTTAGCTGACACATATGAACAAAAAACATTGTGATATTTTTATGCAATACATGTATCCGTTGAAATTAAATCTGTTCTAAATTAAGCAAGTCATTTAAAGTTGCTGTAAGTATGTTCTTTTTTTAAATTACATCAATGATTTTGTAGGAAATGATACACAATATACGAGGCATTTTCTTTTGCATGTTGTACTGTTTTCTCCCCATTTTTCACTTTTCTGTCTGTATGTATCGTTTTTTCTGCATCTTGTCGTGCATTTATTTTATTTACTCGTCAAAGACCAGACAATTGCGAAAATGTTTGACTATTTTGAAGAGTATTTGACTATTTCATTTAGTACTACATACTCTAAAGGGGTTTCCGCCCCCTCAGTGCGCACGACTTGTACGTGACATAAGGGTCATTTCATTGGAGCACTTTTACTGTAATTAACTACCCTTTATCGTCCGAACACTTAGGGTAGGTTAAAGGGTGAATGAGTGATCTAAAAATAAGTAAATCTATAAAATCACAGTCGACAAAAAATGAATTAAAAAACGTAATTTATCTATTTATTGTGTAATAAGCAAGTAAAGAGCGTTGCGTCTGCGTAGTTTTAAATAGTCACCGAAAGCCATTTTTGTGTGCAACTAATGTAACATAGGTCTGAATCTGGATCTCAAATTAACTTTTATGTTAGAGCATTAAAAATTTACACTTCTTTAAAGTTATTAATATTTTGCCCCTACAGTCTTATGGCTTACTTTGTGTTCGGTTATTTTTCTATTAAAACTTGAACTGTTTTATTATTAACAATGCCCGCCACCCATTGGAATTTGGAAACCATTGCGTTTTTTACATTGTTTCGAGTTAACTCAATTCAACTAACCGAACGTAATTTAATAGATAGGCATTGACAATTTACATTAATTTAACTAAGCAACACTGACAGTTCCATTCGTGCAGTCCTTTTCGTTCGAAGATGTCAATATTTTGTTCATTTGAAAATGCGTTCGTTCGAAGTTTCTTACTCTCTTCAAATAGGGAGTAATACTAACGAATTACATTTCATCATAAAAGGATATCCGTGGACAAGTGGAATGATAAAAAATGATGATAATGAAATTCGGTCGTCAAATATTATTTTGTATTCTGTTTTGTCTGATTATTTTATTACTTGGAATGAATTGAAATGAGTTTCATAGTAATTAATGTGTATAATAGATAGTACAGAGAAAAAATCACGTGTTTACCAAGAGAGTTTTTGACACACGATGTAGGAAGTTGAATTTTTAAAGAACAATAATAATTATCACGTATGATTTTTAAAATTTAAACTTTGTTAAAATAAATATATCCCTACAAGTTCTAAAAGTGTTCGTAAAGTTTTAACTTTAAATTTTATATGCCCGCGTCTTACATCTCGCGCTCAACGTGGGGATTACAACCAGGAACCCTACTAAGGGAAAGCCCATATCTAGCAATGGTTTGAGATAGAGATATGTGAATTCAATATGCATTTACCAGATCGAGGAGAACAGCCGAGCGTTGGAGTACCTGGGCGGGTCTCGGTGCGCTTCGGTCATGTCGCAGGAGTCCGGCACAGCCACCCCCACACACCGGGCCGAGGATAGGTGGAAGCAGGGCGCCAAGAAGACCCTGTTGCAATGGGTGGCCAACGCTTTACCTAAGTGAGTTAATATAAACTACTAAAAAAACAAACAAATACAACAATTGCATTATCGCAGATATTTCGAATTTAGTTCGTAGTCAAGCTTCAAAAACGCCTTGTTGCATCAACCTGATTGATATGGTGTAAATTTATTATGTACACATGGAGTTTACTGGCTATTAGGTTACTTTAGCACGGGGCTTGCCTATTTTATTTATTTATTCTTTATTGAAACACCTATATATGTATCTAGGTATATAACAAAAGGCTAATATGTGGTTAAACAGCATTACGTAAGTTGCCATTATATGATATTATTATGATTCTCATTTTTATGGGTATCTTATAGTAAAGACTAACCTAATGTGCGTAGCAATTTATAATCTCGCCGTGTCGGTGGATTTAAAGAGTAATGTTCAGGTGCTAATTGTATCGTTTTATTATTGAGCGAAATGTATTATTATAAACCTATGATTCATTTTTGCCACAGGGATTCAAACATCCAGGTTACGGACTTCGGTCCGTCGTGGCGCGATGGTATAGCTTTCCTGGCCATCATAGATGCTATCAAAGCGAATCTGATCAACCTGGCCGAAATGCGGCGAAAGACCAACCGTCAGCGGCTGGAACATGCCTTCGACGTTGCCGAGTCCGAGTTGGGCATCGCCAGACTGCTTGACGCTGAGGATGTGGACGTGGACAAGCCCGACGAGAGGTCCATCATGACATATGTTGCACAGTTCCTTCATAAGTACCCCGAACCCAAGGTGAGTGTGTGTAATTTTGGTGGATTTTAAAAATAAGGCAAAAATCAGGACAATCGTCACGAGTTTAGAAAAATGTATCGTTAGTGTTCAAAATTATTGCCTTAATCAATTGAAGAGTCAGGTCTAATCTCTTAATACAGTATAATAGAGGTAAACTAATTGTAATTGTTCGTGTTTAACAGACTACAGGCCCCGACGCCGTGGCGGCAGTGCAAGAAGAATACGAAACGCTCCGAATGTGGCTGACCGAGCGCGTGACGGTGGTGCAGCGGCAGTACGACGCGCGCACGCTGTCCCGCAACTACGACGAGTACGTGCTCGCCGAGCGCGAGCGCCGAGCGCGCGAGCCCGTCTACCAGAAGCTCGAGAAGCTCATGTACACCCAGAGTCTGGTCGCCATCGCGCCCAAATCCTGGCGCGAACTCGTCACCCTCTGGATAGAATTAGAAAGATTACACAGGAGATGGCTCTGGCTGCTGGATGCTGACCTCCCCGGGGACTTCCGGGTCGTCGGCGAATGGTTGGCCCGCGCCGAATATCTGCTGTATTTCGACGAATTACCGACGAACCTCGACGAGCGAACCGCCGCGATTATCAGCGAGAAGTTGGAGGAGCACTCGCAGTTCTTCGCTGACCTTCCTGATATTATCGACAGATTTGAGGCCGCACTGAGATCCCCAGATGCATCCAGAATCCCTGCCGAGCGGCTTCAAGACATGAAAGAGAGATTGCAAACGGTCGATCGCAGAGCCCCCCAGAGGAAGGCCAGGTTAAAGTACTTGGAACATAAGTGCTGTATAGTAGCGTTTACTGAACTGACAAAAGCGAAGCTAGCCGCCTGGACCAGCAAATACGGTCGGGTAGACCACGTCCATGCCTTATTGGATGATTATGATAATTTTGTAACAAAGAACAAGATTTTCCAGGAATTCGAAAGAGCGTATGTCGATATAAAGCAAGTAGCAGAAGAATATAAGAGAGTGTGTGAAGTAGACAGGACCGAAGCTAGAGATATTGATGCCTTTTTAAGAGATGTTTCGGAAACATGGAGAAGAGTGGCCTCTGACGTGAGGTGCGCTCGAAGTGTGCTAGAAGAAGTTATTGCTCATTGGGAAAGGTGGACGATTTTGACTGAAGAGTTTACTGTTTGGTTGGACAAGGCGCAGCATATGCTGAGGGTTTCAGAGGATGAAAGCTTAGAATTCTTCCAAGACCTGACAGTCTGGAAGGAGAAACATCAGCGTCTGGGCGACGCAGCCGGATTCCTGGCAGCAACATGTTCAGACGATATTAGCCCGGAAATCAAAAGAAAATACGTGGAAATAACGGAAAGATGGGAACGGGTTTGGGAAGAAGCCGAACGGTGAGCTATTTCGAAATAATAATTCATATTTAAAATTTTTAATAATGCCACAGTATGATCGTCGACCTTCTATTTAACGTTTAATGGTGATATTTCTTGGGTACTTTTTTCCAATTTCTGTTATGATTATTTTACAATCAAAATGTTTTGTTTTATCTTAAATTAAGCAAAACAATTATATATTTTATAGTTACGTCAGAGGGGGTGATGCCATTCGTCACCGTCGTGAATTGGCCAACGGTATTCAAACCCTGGATTCATGGCTCAGTAGTGCCGAGGCCCTGCTCTCGCGACAACCTCGGGCCAACACTGCAGACATACAAGCATACATCGATCAATTATTGCACCTTAACACTGAGATTGAGCAACACGAGGAGCTTTTCAAGTCTATAAGCAGGTCAGTTATGTGGTTCTTATAATTAGAGGATTTGAGCATAAAAAATGGGACGGAATGGTACTTTTATTATTCATTCCTGCTTGGGTGGTCAAATGGTCGCAAACACGAGTGCTTGTTAATAGATTCTGGGTTCGATCCCCGGGTCAAATGTTATTGGGTTTTTCTAAATAGTAGTGGCTCGGAGTTTGTATTTGTGTCCGGTGTAAGGTAATAAATTTATCCCTTTTCCATGTTGAGATGCAAACATAACTCACGTGGGGGTGTACTACTTTACTTCACCTAGCTTTCGAGGATTAAAGGCGTGCTGTTATTTTTCGTCTCCCCTATCTGCTTATGAAATTGTTTGTTTGAATAAATGTCAATCGGTTAGAACATTCTCGATTAGCGTAAAACATGCCCAATCGTCATGACGCAATCGGCTGACGAGCTCCGTATTGAGACTCATGGGATGTGTAGGTCGCATAACGAGGTGGGCGATCTCTTGCAGGACGTTCCAGAGCGCTATCGCGGAACTGCCCCGCGAGGAGGTGGAGGCGCGCATGGCGCAGCTGAAGCGGCAGAAGGAGGCGCTGGTGCGCGTGCGCGCGGGCGTGCCGGCGCAGCTGCACCGCTACCGCCAGCTGCTGGTGCAGCACGAGTCGCTGGAGGCCGGCCAGCGCGACCTGGCCGCCTGGCTCACGCGCGCCGACGAGGTGCTCACCACCACCACCGACACCTCGCGGTCAGTTCACCTGTTGTTCGTTACGTACTACTGTATTTCTGGTTCAATCACAGTTTAGATGCGGTTTGGGAGTTGATCCTAGGATTAGCCCCGAATATTGTGTTAGCGGTGTGTAATATAATTATCAAATAAATAGACGCTTCCGTTATGAGGTGGAAATCGTGTTGGTTCATTTTGATATTTTACACGATTTATGTTATTACGACAGGGAGGGGATAGAGGAGTGCTACGAGAGCCATCGCACATTTTTCTCGCGCACCACTTACTACCGCTCGATGTTGGAGAGCAAGAACAAGGTATTCCAGAACATCGTGAAGGCGGCCGATACAGACCGCAGCGCCGACGTGTCGGAACAGGTTGCGCTCATGAAGGACCTCAACGATCGGTGAGTCGTTCTACCGACCCGGACGCACCCTTAAATCACGTCAACAGTTACATGCTTCGCCTTAGAACGCCGTCTTAACTTAGAGATCACCCAACGTCTGTTAAATATTTTCATATTAAATTTGAAATTTTGATATAGGTAATTTTTATCGTTAATAAATAAAATGTTTTGCACACGGCTAGTTCATCGAAATACTTGTAAAATATATAGATCAGTTATAGAATGTGGGTGGCGTAGCGCATGAGGCGGCAGAGTGTAGACGGGCGGCGCGGTCGCAACCCGCAGGTTCGCGCAGACGGCGGCGCGGGCGGCGCGGCGCGAGGGCGAGCTGCAGCGCGCGGCGCGCGGCTGGGCCGAGTTCGAGCGCGCGAGCGGCGCCGTGCGCGAGTGGGCCGCGCGCGCCGCCGCGCTGCTGGCCGACGCGCGCCTCGACACCAAGCAGGCCGTCGACCTGCACAAGCGCTTCTTCCAGGGCGCCGACGAGCGCGCCGTCGCCGACATGGTGCGCGCCGGCCGGGAGCTGCTCGAGGTACCGCGAACCTGTTCATACACCGAATAACATCATAAATACTTTGACCTTAATTTCAGTAGGTCTTAAGACAATGAATTATTTAATTATGCTACATATATGTATGTATATATCGGTCTAGAAAATTTATGGAAGTTTTAAGAAAAGTGAAAACCTTGTAAATAATAAATAATGAATAGATGTGCTGATGGCATAGGAATAATCGCTATTGTGGATAAAGACTACGACTGCTCAATTCGAGTTCAAAAATTTATATTTTTTAATTTATCAAAGTAAGCAGTAGTTTTATCAAGAAATATTACTAAGTCTTGGTAAATAATTGAAAATCCTTCTAAAATCAAAACATATTTTTTCAACCAGTTGGTGAATGAAAAAGACCGGCCAGAGATTGTGCACACGGTCGAGGAGCTGCAAAAGAGATGGAGAGATCTCCTGGATAAAGCTCCCCCACACCTTATGAGACTGGAGTTCAGACTGGATGAAGCCGTCTTCCATCACTGCATCAAAGACATCGAAAAGGAGATCGTTTACGAGGAACAGGTGACTAATTTATGAACGATGTACGTTTTTATGAATTACTGCTAGTACATTGAAATTTATGATTTTTAAATGTAATCAATTTAATACAAAAACAGGCTAGTGAATCACACTGACGGAGTGTTCTTCAAAAAGAGTGTTCTTCAAAAAGATTTCAACTTTAATAAGTATTTAACTATGGACAACATAATTTATAGTTTTTATTTACAATTAAAAGACATTTTCACAATACCAGGCATACAACCACAGTGATGACGCCGACGGCATCCTCATCCGCAATGAGGAGTACTTCCGGAACCAGGGCAAGGTGATGCAGGTGGAGCACTGCCTGCAGAACCTTAGCAAGATCGCGACGAGCTACACGCAGCAGACCGGAGACACCGTTCTAGAAGAGTCACTCCGTAAATGTGAACAGCAGTGGGAGGCCACTGTCAAGAGAGTCGAACACTTTAGGCAGCAGCTGCAGCGAATCCCTGCAAAGTGGGATTTGTACAGAGAGAGATTTGCAGAGATGGAACGGTGGATGGACCACGTGGCCAAGACGATGGATAGCATCGTCAGAGAAGTCGATTCGGCTGAAGCTTTTGAACGAGAGAAGACGATATTCCAGGTAAGTGATAAAACTAAAGTTTTTATAATAATGAAGGTCAAAAGCTTTAATTTAGTTTCTAAATTATTTTTAAATTGGTCGTTAATGACGTTTATTTTTATGCTTACCCTGGATACAGCTAAGGGAATTGATGGTAAATATTCTTACAAAAAATGTTTTTAAGTTTCATTTTTATTTAAAAATATATTTTTATATTTGTTTTGTACCTTGGGCTGTTATATTATCATTATATAGAAATAATAAACAATACAATAACAGACACACACACAAAAAATCGTATTTGCGATAACATCCAATTTTAACAAATTTTAGAACATCTGTCGAGAAGCCGATAAGAAGCGTGAAGATATGAAGTGGCTGGTACAAACACTAGATATGCTTTCCAACCACTGCCCGGACACAGAAGCTCAAGAAGAACAAATCAAACTCGAGAACCTCATCGCTAGATACAAGAACCTAATACCAACTATAGAAATCACGATGATAAAAACCGAAACCTATACGCGTTGTTATACCTACAGACGTGAAGTCCATGAGGTTATTTGCATATTAGAAAGTGCAAAGCAACAGGCTAGATTTGAACCCGAGCCGCAGTCATTGCAACAGGTCGAGCAATTAGTTTTGGAACAACAAGCGGCGGTACAGAAACTTGACCGCCATCGGCCCTCCGTAATGTCTATGCTTCAACGAGGCAAAGAACTTATACGAGATGCTAATGCACCTGCTTTTGTTCGCGAAGATGTGAGGAACTTAGAAACTGGTTGGAATACCGCCTATGATTCTAATACGGAACGGCTTCATAAGCTCCGTGACACACAGAAGGTGTGGTCCAATTACGAATATCAGAAAGAGGAGTTACTATCTAATATTGATAAATTCGAAAGTTATGTCGCGCATCCAGGCTTGGAACTCGGTGTTACCAACATTAACCGAGAGCTTCAAGAAACAAAAGCAATAAATACGGAACTAGAGAAAGCTAAGGCTGAAAGATTACCTCAATTACAACAAGCCTACGCTGAACTGCAAACCCTTACAGCAAACAAACCTAAGCCAGTCATTGAAAAAGATTTGGAGACGATCGAACGTAAACTTGGTAGGGTCCAAGATGAAGTGCTGCATAAAGTAGAACATTTGCAGAAGTTCAATGAGGAATGGATTAAGATTGAACACAAATTGGAACATGTCCGTGAATGGATCAAAAAAGAAAGCCCAGCCTTGATATCACAGATACAATCCGAAAATATTACACCAGAAGAACGCGTAGTAAAATCACAATCGTTACAGAAAGTTATATCTGAGAAATTGGAAATAATTCGTAATGTCGCAGACCAGGGAAATAAATTGGCTGTTGAGCATCGCGTGCATGACGCTAATAGACTTAAGGGAGAAGTTGTTTTGTTAGAGAAAATGATGGCGGATCTAAAACGGTCCACTGAACACCAAACTAAAGTAGTGGAACATGATTTGGCCAGTTGGCAGAAGTATCAGAAAGGTGTTGCTGAGATAAAGCCTTGGATTGAAGAAGCAGAGATTAAATTAGCCAATATTCCTAAACCTGTTACATTGCCCGAAGCTCAACAATTACAACAACAATCTAGAGCGTTAATTGCCGACTGTGATAAACAGCTAATGAACTTACAAATTTTGTCTAGCGTTAGTCACCAGCTTTCTGGTAAAACTAGTGCCCCAGATGAAGTGGACGCAATCCACTCTAGGTGGGCTGTAGTCCACGACTTAGCTGATCAGTGGAACAATAAACTGGACAAACTCGTTACCAACTGGGAAAATTTTGAACGGGAAGCGGAAAAACTAGAAAGTTGGGTTGACAACGGCGAGAAATTGCTAAGTAGTAGAGTTGTTAACGTTGATACTCCACAAGTTGAAAAGTTGGATAGAGAACTTAATAAACTTAAATCATTTGGCAATGAAATTTCACAACAACAAGCAAAGATTATCAGCTTATCACAGACATGTGATAATATCTGCCATAGTATACAGCCCGAGGGAGCTGCCTTATTAAAGAACAAAGTTACTGATATTAAACAAAGAACCAATACCCTGGCTGAAACTGTTAGAACTAGAGTAAATGAACTATCAGACAAAATTATTGTCAAGCAAGAATTCCTTACGAAGTTACACACCTTTGATAATTGGATTACAGACTTTAGAAGAAAGACCGAAAGCTACGACCAAATTGCTGCTGACAAAGTTGAACCGACTTTACAATCTATGCATGTGTTGCTTCAAGAGCATGCTCAGAAAGCTCCTGAATTCACTGAAATTTATAATGAAGTTAAAAATATGACCCTTGCATCACATCCCGATGAGACTCGTTCCCTAAGTGATACTTACTCAAATATCGCCGAACATTACCAAATTATTGAATCGAATATCCAACAAAATAAGAACGTCCTTCAAAAATGGTCTGATCTGTTAAACTGGTATGAAGACAATAAACAACAACTTGGGCATGTTCAATATCAAATCGAAGGACCCAAGCTAACACCTGAAAGTTATGAAGTTCTTAAACAAGAACTGGTGAATATTATTACTAAGATACCTGAATGGAAAAGTAACGTTGTGCTCCTAGATGGACCATCTCGCGTGAAAGTGACTGATTCGAATACGGGTAGAATGATATCACCAATGAGCTTGGTAAAAGAAATCGAAATGAAAGCAGAGACGTTATTAAATCAAGTGACAACAAAAAGAGATCTAGTACAGAAAGTTGGTGCTAGATGGGATAAGTTTAATGTACAACACAAGGCATTAGCTGACGTATTACATAATGTTCAATCGGCCTTAAATGATATGTCGCAAAAACTAGTACCGTTAACTGAAGCTACCATACAAGAAATGACCGAAAAGTTGGATAATTTAGATGCAGAACTTAAGGAAAAACAGTCGGTTCGAAAAGAGTTAAGAGAAGAAGGTCTACACTTAATGCGAGAAGATCAGCCAAATATGGGAACCATACAAAATGCTCTTTCTGCTGCAGACAACAATTGGGACCAAGTCGTTAATTGTGTTCGTGACACCAAAAACAAATATATACTACTGTCATCTACCTTGCAGGAATTGAAAAACTTTTCTGTGGCTTTTGATAGGGAAATGAATAGAGCTGAACAATTGTATAGCGAATGCAAAGATGCTCCAAATGATTATGTGCAAACCGCGCAATCATTGGATAAAGCCAAAAAGAGTTTTGAAATTCTAAAGCGATCTAAAGGATTACTGGACCAAATGGACGTTATTAAACAGTCAGTCTTAAAACAGGCTTCAACTCTGGGAGGGTTTGATACTACTCCTTTAGAGGAATCATTCCTAAACTCGCAGACTACTTGGGAAAGAGTCAATGATGCCATAATTAAGAGAATACAAGATTTAGAATCCCAACTTATTGTCTGGAGACAAATAGATGATACTAAGAACCAACTTATAGCTTGGTTAAGCGAAACAGGGCAAAACTTGGCAAATGCTTGTGATAATCTGGAGATCAGGTTTGGACAAAATCATCTTGCGAAGTATAAAGAAGAGTTACCCTTGTATTTAGGTCTTAAAAATAGTATAAAAGCTAAATGTGAACAGATAACAAATTTAAACAAAAGTATTCCTGCAGGACAAGTTACTTCAGTTATTGATTATCTGGATAATGAATTTGAGGCTTTGAAATCGTTAGCAGATAACTTAGATAGTGCTGTATCTTCTTTAGAAACGAAAGAGAACAAGCTTAAAGACAGCATTAAACGTCTTTCAGATAATGTAAGCAAAATACGAGATGATATCATTAAATGTGATGACATGTCCGGTGATAACGCAAAAATATTGGACCGTTTAAAGAAATGCCAGTTGTGCAAAACTGAATTACAAAATTTAAGTGACGAAATTGATAACCTAACACAAAATGTATCAGAAATGAATGCAAACTATCCAGGTTTCTATGAGTCACTTGTGCCAAAGGAGTTAAGTACATTGCAGAAAAGATTTGAAAGCGTGTTAGTGCACGCAAATAAAACTGAAACCACGCTTTTGACATTTTTACAAAAACTTTTTACTGATAAGTTGAACATGTTTAATAGAAATTTAAAAATGTTAGATGATAAGACGAGATGGTGTGTGCCTGACGTAACAAGTGACAAGTACAATTTGGAAGTCAAATGTGCAGCACTTGCTGATGTAGAGAACGGTATTACGGACTGCAATAAGAAAGTTGTTGAATTAAAAGAAGCGTGTGAAATCCTACGCGCTGTTGCAGAACCGGCTTGTGCTCAAGAAGCAGCAGTGCAGACAGAAAAAGCACAAAAGAATTTAGAAGTACTAAAAGCAAATTATGAAGAAATCAAAAATAGGTTGCAAGATAATATAAAAGCTTGGCAAGATTACGAAACGCTACTCGAAAATGTTTCTGAGTGGCTAAAAGATAAAGAAAATAGAGTTCGGCAAGAAGCAGTAAGCCTTCACGATTTAAAAGAAATCGATCAGAAAATTTCAGATATTGACAATCTTGCCAGAGAGATCAAAGAGTACAACAGCGAAATAAAGAGACTCACCGAAATTGGTGATGATATTTTATCACGTAACCCTGATTCACGTGTTTTACAATATATAAACCATTTAGTAACTAGATATCAAACAGTTGAGAAATTTATGGACAGCCATCTTAAGAGGCTTAAAGAATTAAAAGACAATAAGATGAAATATGACAAAACCATCTCTGAATTTAAAAATTGGTTACAGGATGCAAACGCTAAAATTACAGATTTAGCAGCAATGAGTAAACATGCCAAGCCTACTGCTGCTGACCTAGAGCAAGTAAAGCGACTGAATGAAAATAAAGAATTGGGTCAACGATTGCTTAATAATGCTGTTGAATCAGGTGAATCTCTCTTCAGTGGTATAACTCCTGAAGGACGCGAACAAATAAGAAATGAGCTGCGAACTTTACGAGATTGCTTTGAAGATTCGGTCGATTCATTGAATAATGTGATTAAAGATATTGAAACTACTATTAATAAAAGATCATCGTTCGATGACACTTTCAATCAGGTTCAAAAATGGATCACTGACAAGGAAAAGGAACTCGGTGAGTTCAAACTATGTCCAACTTTACCTGAAAAGAAAGCTCAACTTCATGCAAACAAAATTTTACATCAGGAGGTTGAGTTACATCAGTCTATGCTATATCAACTTACCGAGAAAATAAAACTGATGCCAGATGAAGAAGCAGAGAAAAGTCTTTCTAAAATCACTGAAAGACATGCAAACGTAGCTAGAGAACTGGGAAGAAGAATTGCTTTATGTGAAGGTCATGTATCAGATCATGAAAAATATGTGCAAATGTTTGAAGAGACCCGTGACCGTCTTAACCACATTGTAGCCGAAAACAGTATGTTAAACTATGGCGTCGTTACACAAAAGGATGACGTTGATTCTAAGCTTAACGCCATTGGAAAAGTAACATCAAAAATGAAAGATATTGATAAGGCACTTGAAAGTTTGAAGACACAGTTACATGTTGTTTTGGAAACGACCAGTTCTAACGGCCATCCAGTTCTAATTAGTGAATTTGAACAACTAAAGGGAACTTGGGAGCAATTTGCAACGCAGTGTCAAGAACATGACAAAAAATTAAAAGAAATGTTGAAACAATGGAACGAGAGCCAAAAAACGTTAGATGAACTTGAAGAATGGTTGAAAGTCAAAGAAAATCAGCTACGAGATCAAAGCCTTAAAAGCAGTCTGGAAGCCAAAATTGCCCATTTACAGAAGGTAAAAGAAATACAAAGCGAATTGGCATCTAGAAATGCAGAGTTTACTGCACTAGGTGATACTAAACAGAATGTTGCCGGTGAATCTGAACTTACATCTAAAACTTCAAAGTTAGCGACTTTGTACCATACATTAAATAATCTTGTTAATGAAACCATATCAAAGTACGAGATGTTTGTCTCGGAACATCAAGCATTTGAAAACGAGTATAACGACATGGAAAAATGGCTGATGAGCATGCTCGGCGAACTGCAAGATTTAAATGAGATTGTTGGTGACTACGCTGTTTTACAAGAAAAGCAGAATAAAGCCAAAGAATTGTATGAAGTGAGAAATAAGAAAACTCCCGCTTTTGAGGAATTCTTAAGCTTAGGCGAAAAACTTTATGCGCACACTAGTCCAGATGGCAGAGACGTGGTTCGTCAGAAAATCCGCAAAATACGAACGCTCTGGGATAGCTTTGGTGACAGTTTTCAAGAAACTGTTAACAAATTGGATCAGTGCCTGCTTCAATTCTCCGATTTTTCATTAGCACAAGAGCAACTAACTAAATGGCTTAAAGATGTTGAAAGAGCCATGCAACGTCACACTGAATTGAAGGCTTCTTTAGAAGAGAAAAAGGCACAGTTACAAAACCATAAAATAATGCACCAAGAGATAATGACCCATCAACAGTTAGTAGAATCAGTGTGCGATAAAGCTCAACAGTTAGTTGATCAAACACATGATGCTTCTTTAAATGTGTATTTACAATCAATAAAGCAATTATTCCAAAACATTGTAACAAAGTCCCAAAATCTGCAAGATAATTTAGAAGATTGTGTGAAACGGCATGAAGATCTCGTTAAACTAATTCAACAATACAAAGAGTGGCTTGGATCCCAATCAGAAAAGCTTTTGGATATTGAAAATGCAACTGGGGAAAAACCTGAAATAGTAAGAAAATTGCAATCGGCCGTAGCCATGAAAGATATAGAAAAAATAGGCTCCAGCAAGTTGGATGAAATTCGCGCTATTTTCGCGGTTGTTAGTAAGAGCACATCGGAGACTGGTAATACGGCTATCAAAGCTGAAATTGACAATTTACATGATCAGTTACGTAATGCGGTAGATAGTATTGCTACATCTGAGCAAAAGTTAAAACATACATTGGAAATTTGGAATAAGTTCGATTCATCTATTGAATCTATATCAGAATGGCTTAAGGATATGGAGTCAAAATGCCGCGATCAAGCATTATCCTCTACTTTGCAAGAAAAAGAAGCACAGTTGCAACGATACGTTAACCTGCGAAACAGCATTCATGCAAAAGAAAAAGATATTGACGCTTTCGTTGATGAATCTCATAATCTTATTCAACTTAGTGGCGTCGAGAGACTTAAGCCCCTTGTCACTCAGGTTAGTAGTCGTTACCAACAGTTACACTTGATTTCTAAAGATATAGTCAACCATTGGTCTGAGTTAGTAACTGATCACAAAAAATACGTTCAACTTCGTAACGAGTTCGATTCGTGGTTAAAACCTTTAGAAGAGCAGCTGTCGCAAATGATAACTAAGGAAGATAAACTCAGCATAGAGAGCAAGGGTAATAAACTTCAAGTATTTTTACTAGAAAGAGATAATGGCGAGCACAAGATGGGAATCTTAACAACAGCTGGCGATAAAGTTCTACCTGAAACAGCTGCTAATGGTAGAGAAAACATCCGTACAGAAATAAGAACTCTTAGAGAACGGTGGGATAAGCTTAATGACAGTATCCTTCAACAACAAAAGGAGTACGAATCGCAGACGTTGCAATGGTCAAGTTACCAAGATGTTTTACAACAAACCCTATCATGGTTAGACGAAAAAGAAAAAATTGTAGAGACAGAAGAAAAAGCAACGCTCAATTCAGCTCAAGAGATTAAATCTAAACTACTTAAAAATAAAACCTTATTGCAAGAAATTTATTCTCATAAGAGAGTTATAGAAACAGTCACTGAAAAAGCAAAAAGCGTAGCCGCTAGTATTAATTCGGGCAAAGGAGATAGTGATGAAATGACGTCTACCATTCAGTCTGTATGGGACCGTTACAACGCCCTTACTAATAGACTCACAGCCATAATAAATAAGCATGAAAGCACTTTTGAAATCTATCAACAATTTGCTGACCAGCAAAAGTCACTCCAAGATTACCAGAAACATCTATGGGATCGTCTCCATCTTCTTTCAGACTTCACTGGCAATAAAGCTGCCTTGCAAAGCAAACTTGTAAAAATACAGGAGCTATTAGATGCAATACCCACTGGAAATAATAAATTAAAGATTTTGTCAGATCTTATAAATAACAGTGGGTCAAAATTGTCACCTCGAGGAAAAGAAGGTATGTCACGAGAACTAGGATTACTGAAAGCAGATTTGGAAAAGTTTACAGCTACAGTTCATGATGTGAAACGTGGAATTGAAGACAAAATTCAGCAATGGATAGAATTTGACAGCGCCAGTGACCGACTGCAGCATTGGTTAAGTGACACGGAAATGAGCCTGAAAACTTATACACCAAAAGCTACCCTGGAAGAAAAGGTTGATCAACTTAATAAATATCAGGTATGTTTATATTATTTTATGTTCTGATATGTTTACATAAGCTATTTACTATGCTGGTGGAAGTGATTTAATATTGACGTCAATTTTAAACAGGAGTTAAGTAAAACGATTGATAATCACGAAAACGATTTGACTGCCGTCAAAAATTTGGGCGAAGCATTGGATCAAGTAAGATTGCAAGGAGAATAGCATATTACTACTTTTCCGGCACTGTAGGGTCTAGCCTAATTTTCAGTAGTCCTAATATCACGATAATTAATATTGTTACTTATTGTGAAAACCTAACCAACAGGTCATAATCCTATTGGCAATCTATGATACTATTAGTACTACTAAAATAATTTCTTTTAATTTATTTTTACTAATTATTAGAGGCATCGGGTGCGGTATTTTATAAATCTAAATAAACAAATATTATGACTGTCTATGTGTCAATACTAATAGTAGTTGTTGTAGTTTAGCTTAAACTTAATAAGACAGTATAAGATGTTCAATTATTTATTTGGCAAATATACATTTATTGCAGGCAATCTTGGCTAATTTGAAGAAGACAGAAAATGATGTTGATAAATTAACAGATGAGTTTAGTGATTTGATTGAAAATTGCAACGATACGAGGATCACTATGAATTTACAACAGATGACATCACGATTCCAGTCAGTACATTCGACAGCGAAAGAACTTGTTAAAAAATGTCAGCAGGCTGTAAATGATCATAATGCCTATCAAGAGAAGTATAACCAATGCACTGATTGGATCAAAACAGCCCAACATAAGTTCGACGAATGCCAGAAAAACTTGTCTAACACACCTGATGGAATAAATGCGAAACGAGAAAGCCTAAATGACTTACTCGCACAGCGACGCAATGCTACACTCCTTGTTAATAACACATTAGAATTAGGGGAGAAGTTATATCCATCTACGTCACCTGAAGGTAAAGAATTAATTGAACAACAACTGCAAGATGTACAGCAAACTTTGGATAACTTGTATGATAACATCACTAAAGCTGAAAGAGATTTAGATTCGGAGCTCAATAAATGGTCATCCTTTGAAGATAATCTAAAGACCGTACAGCAATGGTTAACATTAGCCGAAAAGAGCCTTCCTAAAGAAATTCAATTAAAGGCAACTCTTGACGAAAAACGTAATCAATTAAACGTTTACAGAAATTACCTTCAGGATGCGATTGCTCATCAACAAGATATTTCAAACTTAGAAGTCCGGGCGCAAACTTTGCCTGATGTTAATAAAGACATTGCTAAAGAAATCAGCCAGCTAAAACAAAGACATGATTCGATCCTTTCACGTGCGAAATCATTTGTTGAACAATACGAGGCTATCGTTAATAATCATCAACAGTACAGTAAGGCTGTCATGGACCTGCAGGAATGGGTGGAGGCGACTCATAATACAGCTCAGCTTTGGGGCGATGTCAATTTGGAAAGAGTGGCATTAAGTAGCAATTGTGAAAAGTTGAAATCTTTGCAAGTCAACCTGCCCGAAGAAAAGAACCGCATCGATAAAATACGGTTGTTGGGTGAAAAAGTTTTACCGGGTACAATAAGCAGTGGACAGACTAACATAAGAAATCAGATCGATGCCTCTCATCAAGAATGGGAAGGGTTATTGTCATTCATCAACAAAATAATTGAGACCTTAGAGAACAAAATACAACTATGGAATGAATATGAAAACATGAAAGATCAATGTTTGGCATGGATTAGAAATACCGACACACAGATACATGCAGTTGATTTGAAGGCTACTTTGCCAGAGAAGCAGGAACAATTCAACAAATTTCAAGAGTTACAAGGTGAAGTTCGTGCTAAGGAACTTGAGATTGATAATATCACTGAGAAGGCTCAATCTTTGTACACTGGTGTTTTAGGACCTCGTGGTTCACAAATATCGGATTTAACTGTCAAATACCAAGCCCTGACGCAAAAAGTTAAAGATTTAACCAATAGATGGCAGCAATATGTAAAAACACATCAAGAATTCACCAGTAAAGTTGCTGAATGTTCTCAGTGGATAGAAGAATTGAGAGACAAACTCGATTTCTGTGCAGATCTGAGCTCATGCTCTCAGGATGACTTAGAGACTAAACTTGTACTGATACAGAACTTGTTGCTTACCAAGGATGAAGGTTTTACCAAAGTCCAATCTCTGGTTGAGTTGGCTCAAAACGTTATGGCTAACACCGCTTCAGGAGGCCATGAGGCTATTAACAATTCATTGGTAGCATTACAAGAACAGTGGTCTGCATTATTGTCGAGAATGATTGAAACAAAGAATATGTTAGATGATTCAGTAACGAAATGGGCTGGATTTTTGGAACAAATACAGTTAATCGAGAAGAGTAATACTTGGCTTGAAAATATGCTGGCTGAATTGACTCCATACGAAACGTCTATGTCTGATAAACGAGCTCAGCTTGAGAAACTTAAAGAGGTTGAAGAAAAAGCACGTTGCGACCGTATTGATGTAGATACTTTAAAGGCTAAAGCGGCGGAAATGCTTGCGAGTGGGCAACAAAATCAAGTGGCTTCCAAAGCGCAAGAGACCTTAAATAAGTTCGACTCACTTTACGATAAAATCAAAAAACTATTGGCAGACCGTGAAGAGCAATACAAGGATCATAGATTATACAAGGAAGCTCATGACGAATTAATTCAATGGCTTAGTAGAGCCAGAGAAAAGGTTCCATCACTAAAATCTAAGCCTTTAAGTGATAAATTGGCAATAGAAAACTCTGTTGCACCACTTGACGCTCTAATCAATAAGCAAGCTCAGGGAGAATTGTTATTGGAACACCTCCAACATACTGGAGAAGTAGTACTTGCCAGCACTTCACATGATGGTCAGGTTATAATTAAAAATGAAATGAAAGCCCTAAAAGAAAGCTTTGATGACTTGTTCAATGAAATCAAACAACAGAAGAGCCAATTGGAACACACTGTTAATCAATGG
The DNA here is from genome assembly GCA_018245755.1 of Parelbella macleannani. NCBI lineage: Eukaryota > Metazoa > Arthropoda > Insecta > Lepidoptera > Hesperiidae > Parelbella > Parelbella macleannani. The sequence continues at coordinate 1,159 of DWEE01000181.1, read as the reverse complement.
CGTGAATATAAAGACGAATATGAAAGGTTATCAGATTGGCTACAACAGAAAGAAATTCTTATAAAGAACCATAAATTGGCTTTACTTGGAACTGCAAAAGAGAAAGGTGGTCAAGTTAATGAAGTTAAAGAAATTGTCGATCAGCTAAACAAGGGAAAGGTAGATATTGATAACTTCAATGCGTCAGCATCTGGTCTTCTTTCCTCACACCTAGATACATACGTCAACAATCAACTCAGGCACCTGAATTCTAGATACCAAGTATTAGTAAATATGGCAAATGACGTTCTAAAGAAAGTAGAGACCAACTATGAACAACACCAGAACTATGATGATAATTACGTGAAAACAAAGAAATGGATTGACGACGCTTGGGAAATTACACGAAGTGGTAGTGATACTGGCAGGAACAGTAGCAAAGAAGCTTTGCAGAAACGCTTGGAACAAATTGAAGATCTTCTAAAACGTCGTGAAGAAGGGCAAAATCTAGTCCACGCTACTATTAACAGCGGAGAGAAAGTTCTAAGAAATACACGATCTGATGGCAAAGATAAAATTAACACAGAATTAAAGGAGTTGCAAAACGAATGGGATCGTTTAGTCAAGAAGATGACGACAGCTAAGGTGCACCTTGAAACCGCATTACTCCAATGGGCGGACTATAGTTCTAGTTACTCGCAGCTACAACAATGGATCTCTGATAGAGAAGCAAAACTACAAGAAGTGTGTGAGCAGAAAGTCGCCAAGTCTAAGAAGGGTCAAGACCGCCTTGCTGGTCTTACTACTGGCCTAAGCCTTGGCGAACGTAAAGCCACACTCCGTCAAACAAACAATATTGTGCAAGATATCGTTTCGTTTGAACCCATGATTCAGTCTGTAACTTCTAAGGCTTCGGAACTTATGCAACAAGCTCCGGCGTCTGAAATCACCAGCAAATACGAAACACTCTCTAAGCAGGCTAAAGATTTGTATGAAAAACAGAAGGAAACAGTGGAACAACACCAGGCATTCATAGATGCTGGTTCAGATTTTGTCCAGTGGATAAGAGCCGCTAAGGAAAAACTAGGAAAGTGTTCGGACGCTACTGGAGACAAGGAGTCTCTTAGCAGCAAGATATCGCAACTGAAGGTATTGGAAAGTGAATTACCAGCAGGTCAGG
>DWEE01000180.1:0-20554 GCA_018245755.1 Parelbella macleannani | reverse complement strand
TCACCTGGGTTGACTGGTAGAAAATGCCACTTGGCATTAAGTCCGCCTTTTGTTACCAACAATAAAGGATAAATAAACAAATAAATAAAGAGTCTAAGTAAGATGTCAAAATTCCAAAATCAGAATATTTCACATAAACTCAATGATCATGTAATATTTTCGACTGAAAAGTTATCCTTTTTATACTTGTCACGGCCCTACAACAGATGGCGTGGAAACATTTTAAATAAAAATAATAAGACTATATGTTTATTAGTAATTGTATATGTACCTCCTAATTATTTTATTCTACAATAAAAAGAATAATATGTTCCTATCATATTCAAGATTCCTGACTAAATACATCAGATACTAGCTGATGCCTAGACAGGGAGCACCGATTGCCTCTGTCATTACCTTTCATACCCTCTACATACACGCACGTCATTTTTGTAATAATATATTATTATTACACTTGATTAGTATGGACTGATACCACCACACGCTTAGCTAGAGTTCAGCGTTTGCACCCGCGTCCAATATCGTAGTCGACATAACCAGAGTTCATCTGTTCAGCATTTTAACCCTTTTAACGTTCCAATGTTGGACCCGGCTCGTGGGACAGGAGTATCAGGCTTAGACTTGACCGTCAATTGCTTTTAGAATGGTCAGCTATATATAGGTTATCGCTACGTGTATATACATATATAGTGTTTGATGAGTCACCTCAAGGGCATCAGCGTGGTACGCACTAGCGGTTATCAGTTGACCTACATATTTAGAACGATCAGGGCCGGGCCCTTCAGACAATCACGAGGGTGGACCGCTACGCGAATAACCACTTACCAGAAATGACAGCAAAGTTCCCGCTTGATATGACATCGTTACTACAGAAGTCGAGATATCACCTGATACGACGACCTCTAGATGACCTGCGTCGACAAGTTGCTTTCATAGTATACAAACAACATCGCTGTGGCTTTTACTGAGGAATAAACAGATAATTTAAACTAAGGAAGCGGACGGAGTAGTGACGATAAATGTTTATAAGATAAATTCCAGTAAATTATAGCAGCTTTGTACGTTTAGCTCAATAGTACATATATATGTAGATATATCAAATGCCGTGTTATTGACTTATTTATGAATGAATTAGTTTCAATGTCTCTTTAGGAATCACTATATCGTAGATGGGCTATTAAAAGAACATGACATTATATATACGTATATTATATCCGTAAATATTTTACACGGTTTTATCTTTTAAATAATTTTATTAACACACAACAAATATTAACGTACATTAATGAATACAGCTAGTAGATTACATTCATAATTGCCGTACAGTGAGCTGAAGCTTGTAAGCGAACAATATTTAAAGTAAACTAAACAGAGTGGCTGGTTAAAAATTCCAATGCAATCAGATCATTTCATTGAATATATAAACACGTTGACATTTTTCTAAACATAATATTTTTCTACCTAAGCCAATCACTACGATATGCGTCCTTTTAGTCCTCCTAAGGGACACCCACGTGGGTATCCGCTCCGCTACGATACATCCTAGTCTTACAATCCATATCTACGTGTACCGTTAAATCATTGTCTTGTATGACACGTGCCTTCGTATGTAATTGATTTTCTCAATTGACATACACCAGTTCAATGGCTAGTGTTCGCGACTGTCACGGTAAAGTCGGTATTGACGTAGAACAGTACATAATAGTATGATAGCCACATTTGTACTCGTACATATAGAAATGATGCGGACTCATAATTTACGAAATTATTATCCTATAAGATATTTCAATAAGTATATAACATTTATTTCAATAATTGTGATTTCAGAATATTTGAACAGCATTCCAATGACATAGCGTCACTTAGAGCGGTAATTTAAAATTAACAATATACTTAGTCTTTAAATAATTTAATTACGTACGTATATATGTTTACAGTCCACTAATAGATGCCACGAAGATATCAGCTAATGTACTTAGTATTAGTTTCTAAAAAAAGAATGTGCTCAGTATCAACAGAATTCGATATAAATCGTATTGTCTTCTACAGATAGAAATAGCCCGATCCTATTTGTGTTTAGGAACGTAATGGACACTAGAAAAACGTATGCAACTAAATGCAACGTGACAACTTTAAGGTTTTACAATAGTATATATATAAATATTAGATACTAAATTAAAACTGTGTTCAAATAAACCCCCTATAATTACTTAATTATACAGCATAGTAGGTAACAAGAATACAAACAGATTTATTAAGTAGATATATAATACTTTACAGTTGTTTTATACATCGGTGAAACGTATTTACACTAGAGTTATTCAGCTACATAGAATAACCGACGAACGTTATAACCGCAGGCCAAGACGTCAAAGCATATCCGTGATACCACGATACGTGTTATTATATTAAACACATCAAAGATAACATCAATAATACTCATAAATTTATGTTGTAACGTCAAAGGATAACATTTTATAATAACATTGACCAATTCGATATCATTTAATACGAAGCAACGAACTCTACATTCAACATAGAGCACTAGTAACACCAGAAGTCATAGATAGTACGTCTATAAGAAGGCGAGTGCATCGTACATCGTTAAAATTCACTACGTTTTATTCAAACATTGCACATATATTATTCTAATAATTGAAAAATCAAGGATGAATTTGTAAGTTTAATTATATATGTATATATTTGTTATAGACCGTGATTCCATCCTTCATTGAGAAAGAATAGTCCGGTCGTGTCGTTGTATACAGCCTGCATAAATAATCAACGACCATATTTATACTAAAGAACAAGTTTACTTATTCACCTTGTAGCTTCCATTCGATCTTGAGTCATTAATATTTGTTTTTTTTTTGGGTATTGTAAGTGGTTTTGCATCATAAGTATCATATAAAATATGATTATTGCAAAATAGATACAATATTTTTATTCGCTCTTTATTTTGTATTATTTCGCATGTAACTCACTAATGATAGTTGATAGGATAAATAATCATTTGTACAATTTTTGCTAATATACGTAGAATTCATTATACATTTTCATATTTGGAGTTCAATGTCTTGATTGACTGTTCCATTATTTGCAATACATATTTCGTGAATTGTTTAAAATTCCGATCTGCCACTCTACACTCTCTGACATTACCAGCTCTTTGTCCATTATAGTTGTAAGTAACACTTATTACACCTAATTTATAAGAAGCAAATAAAAAATGAAGTCAACTAATTAAAAATTGTTATAAAATACCAGAATTACACGTACATATTTAAATAATGTCTAAAAATATTTTGCGCTTCTGTAAAAACTTTTTTATAAATAAAGTTGAAATTTGACTTTGGTCCGACTTCCACAAGTCTATTTCTTTGCAAATCTCATTACATTTTAACGATCGTACGCTTTTGATGCGCAAAATTATCATGCTATCCAACAAAATATAATTTTATTATACAATTAACAATAAAATAATCTTTAATAATTTTTACTAAGTATATGAATATAAAAAACACGTTTCAGGCGTTGATATCGAAATGAATATAATACATTCTTAAGGCAAATAAAATTAAACAAAGACTCAGTTTTACAATAAAGTATTAACACCTACAGAAGTATCAGATCCCTACTCCAGCTCGAAATACATAGACGCTACCTAACATCTAAATTAATAATACTAATACATATTTTTCCATTATTGTTACACAAATTTCAACAACATTTCGATATATTTTTTTTTCAATTTTCCTAATTTACGACATAATGGATGATAAATAAATCTACGTTTAAATTTAAATATAAAGGTGCAATTTAAAAACACGGATTAGTGTCCGATTTCATGATAGTATCTGCGATTTGCATTTACATACATAAGTATAAAATTAGATTTACTAACGTGATGTTTATTGAATAGTCACAAAGGATAGATTTGACTAAATATAAAGGAACTTGGCTCAAAATATAAAACTAAATACAAAATAGTTCGGTTAAGCCAAAGTTTTCACAAGAATTAAGAAATTTTCGAAAATACTGGCTGCATCATTTTCATTCTCGTTCGATTTGTGGAATATTTCACGTTTTAACTATTACAAGAATATTCTCTAGAAAGTAGACGTGCAAATACAAGGAAGTCCAGTCCAGTATTTTCAAGAACAAAATTGGACGTAGGTATAGAAACCGTTCGTCTAACAGTTGCAGTTGGGGTTGTTGGTCCCCTGCGGCTGCTCGGTGAGGCGCTGGCCGCGCGCGCCGCCCGCCAGCGCGGCCGGCTCCGAGTCCAGGCTCTCCGACATTTTGTCGCAGATTATGTCCACCAAGCGCTCGAACACCGTCTGCAACAAATGTTCCACATTTACTTAGTATTCTCAACATAACATTTTTACTTTTGCGTCCATTTATGTACATTTTTACTCTTGCCATGCAACGAACTATGCGTAGATATTAATTGATGACAATTTTGAATATCAAATATTTTTTTTTTATAAAAAAACTGACTATTAATTTACTAACGAAAATATTTCCTATTTGTATTTTTATTATGGCGAAAAGGCTTGTAACCAGACAATCAGGTCTCTATAATGCGGTAGAGGCGGTTGCGCCCGGAATGAACAGGTAACAGGGAAAACAATGTTTAAAATTATGTTCGTGACTTGGTTGAAAAGGTTTTAATATAAATGAAACAGTTATATTATAATATAGTTGATAAATTCAAAGATGTAGTAATGTTTGCAACCAATTTGTTACCCACAATAAGATGCTTAAATTTCTAAAAATAAAATATCGTTTGCAACGTATTTTTTCAGTTTCGTTTAGCTAAAATTTACATTAATTGCATTAACATGATATATTATGGCTTGTGAAATGCAGCGTTGAATTGTAGAGCTTTGATACATAGATATTTTTGAACACACAAAGTAAAGTTACAAGAAAATTTACCAGTAAACTAAGTGGTGAGAAGCATTTATTCGACATTAAATCTTGCTCGTATAAACCGTTTTCGCTAAAAGCCATCGTTCAGAAATTACAATTTGAGATACATAATAATATGGATGTTCCAAGTTCACTCCATCTACGGATGAACTCACCTTGACATATATATTTTCCTTAGCGCTAGTCTCGTAGAACTCCACGCCAAGCTGGTCAGCGAGCTGCTTACCGCGCTCCTGGCTTACAACGCGTTCTTCCTCCATGTCGCATTTGTTACCGACCAGGATCACCTGAGCGTTGTCCCAGGAATATGTCTTGATTTGTGTCACCCTGGAATTTGTGGGCGCAGGAGTTTAGAGTAGAACGTTTATTATTTATTATACAAGTTTTTTTATGAACACATTTACAAGTGAAAAGTGATGAATGTTAATTTATAGTGTATATATTTTAAAGTCCAACATTGGACTGAGATAGGCTGATGATAATGATGATGACGATGATGATGATATTATAAATGTAAGATACGTATTAGTAAAGTCCACCTGGGGTGTGGGTACAGTCACGAAAATTAATGAATTTTTAAATCGAACCCCAGACCATAAAGACATCCAATACGGAGGTAAGAATGCTTATTATATACATGTTAAGTATAAGATGCAATTAGGAATTATGTTCTAATAGACTGTATATTTTGATGTGTGTTAAGTAAGTTACCAGTCCTGCACGCTGTTGAAGCTCTCCTCGTTAGTGATGTCGTACATCAAGATGAAGCCCATAGCACCCCGATAGTACGCTGTCGTGATGGTACGATAGCGTTCTTGGCCAGCTGTATCCTATTTAGATAAAAAAATAAAGAAATACCACATATAAATCTATGTTACAATATAAAATGTTTTTAGAGAATATTATTTTACATATAATATAAATGACTATAAAATTTTGCAATTAATACCATTGCTGCAAAACAAAAGCGTAAGTTAATCTGTTTGAAATCTTTAAAATATATAATGTGGTCAAGTAAAGATGAATAATTGTACATGTATTATTCGATCACATATATATAATCATGGTAATTGTCACCGACATAGACAGCCAGCAAAAGATAAATTGTGTTCATAAAGTTAATTAAAACATCAACATTCAAATTTACATGTATCTACGATAAAATCTTAAGAACATATTTAAACGTGACCATTTGTTCTCGAAGGATCGATACTGTGTACGTACCCATATCTGAAGTTTGACGCGTTTGTCATGACGGAAGACCGTTTTGACCTTGAAGTCAATGCCGACGGTGGACACGAAAGCTGAAGTAAAAGAGTCATCGGCGTAGCGGAATAGAAAACTGAAATATCAACAATACTGGGTTATTGTGTGAAGTGTTTTGTCGTAGATAGCGCGGATCGATAACTTGCGATTACTAAATCTCTATTTGTCGACACATAAATGCAAATATGAAGGCATTCAGAGCGGTAAATTCATTTTCTCGATCGCCTATTCAGGGAAAACGAAAAGAGTGATACGTTTTAATCGAATTTTTACCTGGTTTTCCCGACAGAACTGTTTCCTATGATGAGAAGTTTGAACATGTAATCGAAGTTTTGGTCTGCTGCGTCCTTTTGCCATTTCGGATCACCTCCACCAGCCATCTGCAAATAATTAAAAGTAAATCGTCCATATATTTAACAAGTCATTTATAATAACACAGTGAAACAGAACGATACATAAAAATGTAATAAAGAATTAATTGGAAGCATATTTATGTTACGTCAGCGTTTGTTCCCTTTCTTTCCTCTTCATCTATGTCTCTAAAGTATTAAAAACACCATTGTATTTGAACTGAATACTGTGCGCTCCTTTGTAAGTACTACCCGTTTTTAACAAACGAATGGCACTATTATGCATTATACATTTCCCATCTGGTAAGTGACGAAGCTAAAATCGGCTTTATTACAATAGCGATAACATTGAAATGAGCTTACATTTAAGCGTACTGTGGCTTAACAATGTTAAACAACTTATCAGCTGTGAACATTCGAATAAAAATTCCTTTTAACGTATGTGCCACAAAGTAGGTTTTCACATAGCAGGCCACGGAATTTTTTTCCGATTGATTGAGTAAAACAAAACGGTTTCAGATAATACGAGTAGGTCACATCCTACGCGATACCGTTATATTTGACAAAAACAGCGTGATGTGTCGTTGCCACAGGCTGGAGCATAAGGAAAAAATCAATGTTCTTAATTGCGTGGGTTCATCCCCAAATTGCGTAGATGGCTACAATTCTCACTGTATTGATCAAACGGTCATATCTTTTTTAAATTTATATTCTAAATTCTTAATTTAAATGTTCATAACTTTTTAATTATTGTTGTCAGTTGTTGGCAAGCTACAATGTTTTTCAATTATTGTAAGGATCCCTTTTAGATGTTCCATTTCTTGTTGCAGATATGACCTTAATGAAATTTCGTTTTACAACGCATATAACTATATTCTTTTATGTAGGTCAAGCCCTGTATAAAGTACATTTATGTATAAGATCTCGTCGTGGTTTTATAAAAACTATATAGGCGTTATCACGCCCTTAGTGATGAGGGAAGAGACGATGATCTGATGCTTCCTTTAGAGCTACAAAGATTTACTTGATGTTTGATATTCGTATCCAACTTAATTCTAATATTTTCGAAATTAAAATGCTGGCCACAAAGATTACAAACAGTTAAAGTAAAGAAAACATTTTTTACTACGATAGAAGTACATATATAAAATACACAATATGGTGATATGAGTTTCATTGTCGAATATGGTATTATAAAAAATACATTTTAATCAGAAGCAACTCACCTTAATTTATATGGAAAATCGAAGAGGTGGAATCAATATTTGTATATTTTATAGCTTAAGTGACTTTCAGCGATGTAACCGTAGCAAGGCGACTACAGCCGTCTCGTTTTCACATTCGCATCACCCAACGGGAGCGAGTGCCAGAGTTTTACGCGTTTATCGATTTCTTCGTCTTTCTCCTTACTTTTCCCGTTACTAAGCCACTTTGTAAATCCTCTCGAAATATCTAGACGAACACAATAAGGAACACAAGGCTGATAATTCTGTTGGTTTGGGTTGTACAAAATCGATACTATTTCGTAACTCACTTCGCTACACCCTCAACACTGGTAAAATATTAAACTGCTACGGGTTTTCGTGAGGTCTACTCCTGATCGGTAGGCGTCTTTACTCAATGAACTGAAATCTTTTGTTTTAGTCGCAACCCTAGGCTGGCTTGTGGCGTGTTTAGCGCTCGCAGCTGTTATCTACGTCCTGCGAGCTTCCACACAGTGCCACGGGAGTAGCTAAGAAATTCAAAATGGCGGAATGGTGCGCGCGCAGCCGACCTAAGTAGCCTGTCAAATTTTCACCCAGACAAATTCCGAGAATTGTTTGCCAATATTTTTTTAATTTTCATATTAAACACTGTTTTTAATCTTTGAGTACTATACGCATTCTCGATTATTTGAACCATGTCTTACATCGCCTTTGTAACAATTTTTGAATTTTTATATTAATCACCTAGCAGATGCCAATATTCATAAAAATTTAGAGCGAATATGATTTCCTTTAGCCCAACGGATTACTTAAGTAATCCCGCGATTTCAGCGACGCCGAGCAGAATCTCGGCTCCATTGTAAGATATTGCATGATACAGACGTATCAAAATTTGAAGAGCGGGACTACTATATTTTTATAACAGTGCTTTCAGACTTGATCCTATCAGAATTTATATCGCAATTTCTCTCAACTTGAGTAAAAAATTCCTTTTGAGAACTGAATAGGAGTAATTTATTGAATATTATGACCTAGCTATATTGCACTATGGAGATAATTCATATTTTACTATAATATAACGTTAAGACAGTGTAAAGAAAGAGTGCGAATAATTTTATTATTTAATAACCTCGCTAAAATTGTAGTTCACGTAACAAACAGTTCGTGGATGTCTTTCTACAAAAATAATAATATTATGCCCATGTAAATTACAGGGCGAAATTTTATTAACACTGTGGTAGGGAGCACTTGTACAGTCGTTGATGGAACCTTGACCTCACGTTGGCCTAATTGTAGAGCATCTCTCTCAGTCCGTAAGATGCTTCGAAATAAAGATTTTTTAACATTGTGATGTACTTCAAGAAAATTTTAAAGCAAACGCATTTTATTTTTAAAGCAACCTTTTTGTACATGAACTCTAAAATCTACAGTAATTACCAACTAATAATTTTATAAATAGTAAATAATTGAAACAATTTTACATAATTAATCAAAAGAGAAAGGGTCCAATAAAGACCCTTTCATTTTTGTGATGTGAATAAACTTTTCTACTTCAATATCGTATGATTTAAAAATTATAGGTACACAAAAAAGTATTTCTTCAATTGTACGAAAAGCGCCATCTATGTTAAAAAGATATCATTATATACTGTTCGAGCATTTTGCACGTAGGGAATCACGAAGTCTCGCCAACCTTTTCGAAAACATTTTAATTTACAATGAACCCGTAGATGTCTCTGTCATTCATAAGTATAATAAGATTGTAAAGAAATGAATATTATAATTCGATTGGCATTCAAACGCGTAAGTGATATCAAACCTATAGTTATATCTCTGTTATGAAAACTCTTTTATCAAAATTGGATTGACATTGCTGCCCTCGAATAATATAATATTAAAAGGCAGTTTCACAAAGGCATCGATGAAGTACGCATGCTTTCTCGATTCTTTCTGCTTTGCATTCTTAGCATTCTTTTTTACAATTTTTGCAATATTATTGCATTTTTCGCATTTACATCTTCTTTCTTTGATTTCGTAACGTCAAAATATTGATTACATCATTGATGCTCTGCAGGAGAAACGGAAAATACTTAAAGCAATATGAACCCGAAAAATAATGTAATAGCGTAAAATATTTGGAAACACGTTTCAAATAACGTGAGTTTCGAAACAGTTTGCAACCCTTCTGTGTCTTCCATGTTACGACAACATTTAATAAGTTTTCCAGTAGCGATTTTGAATTTTGGATTTTGAAATCCAGTTTATTTTTACATACATTTTTTAAACCTTTCTTCACCTGATTCAGTTCGAAATTTATGTTTACTGTCGGGGTTCTACCTAAGTTACTAGTGTAAGTAATATAGGTAACAGGTGTACGGTAATAGGTATCTAACTATTATTCGGAATAATTATTCAATTTTAATGTTCGTATTTAAAAGTGACAAGAAAAAAATTAACAGTTGCTGTAATTATTCATATTAACAATAAATTAATTTTAAGCTCATTATTGGTGGTCTTAATACTGTACACATGAATTATAAATATGCATGCTAATGCTGAATGTATGTAGGTATTAATTATAAAAATTAATTCTGTAAACATTAATTATGATTATGTATACGAGAACCGTATCTAGAATAAAATATTCTGAATTAACATATTTCCGATTTCACATTATTAAAAGGGTCATGTTTCAATGTTATCCATCGATCCATCAGACTTTGTAAGTTTACTGCTGGACATGGACTTTCTACAATCCTGAGCCCTTGAATCCAGCTGTATCCAGCTGTAATCTTAAGTTCGTGCGACAACCTGGTAGAAGGACGGGCTATTTTAGTTTTAGGAGATTTTTGTTTTTGTATAACAACAGGATACATTTATTTATTTATAAATAACTGATATTCAAAAAGTATTATAGGAATTGAAATATAAATGGAACAAGTAAATCATTATAAGCAGCTAAGTCGCTTATATGTTAAGGCTTTAATTTGATTCATAACAACTCGACGTTCCAGGCACTTTACAGATATCGTGGTGCCGAGTTCACTCGAGATGTTTATCTTCTAAACATGACAAAGCGGGTATTGTCAGATTACCGATTGTCTAAATCTTGTGAGAATTTGCTGACGTTACTTTAACTTAACAGCTTACTGCTTAACATTCCTGTGAAACAGCTGTTCTGACCTCGGCGGAACTGTAAAGAAGCTGTCCGGTAATATTTTGAAACGTAAGTGGTGACAGTCTACAGATAGTATTAAATAATTGTCTGGAACTTCAGGCTTTTCAACGGTCATGTACTTATATAGATTTCTTTGAATTTGACTTGTAAAATGTGGTCATAATTTTATTTGATTAATAAACAAAGTATCTTTATATATATTCTTGAATATTAGACGATTGGCACAAAACACGATCAAGTAAACAAAATCAAAAAGACATAGAATTGTTTTAAAGTAAAGAACATTTTTCCAATTTCATATAGTTGAAGATTTATTATACCTAGTTTTAGTTATATAAATTGAGTTAGTTATTAAATGTATAAAATAAACGAGTTATATTAAAACATGTTGTCAAAACAAGACGTAGTAGCGGTTAAAAATATATTTAATGAGATGCTGGACCGGTTAAAAGCGTAATTTAATATTTTATATCTTTTCGTTAGTTACTTGCTATTTCACCGAGAAATCTAATTGAAACTGCTACTAATGAACGTTGTGCGAAATATCAGATGAGATGAAACATAATTATTTTTACCACCTTTGTGTTTACATAAGAAAACATATTACAACAGTTCAGTATACATGTCACGACAGATTTGTTAATTATTATAACTATTTTTTTGTTCCTATTCTGTAAAACTTCGAAACAAAATTAAAACACGACAAATTACACAAGAAATAACAATAACAAATTGGCCTTAACCCTCTCAATATGAGACGAGACCCATATCCCAACAGTGGAATGATAAATGGGTCGATTATTATTATTAACGAATATTCCAATAGGACGTCGTTATAAATTACAAATTAGAACTTGCCTTATCTGTAAGACGACGCTTAACTCCATTGTAAATGTTGGATCACTAGCCGTGTTGAAAAACCCGTGTTTTCCTTGCGCTATATTGAAAAACAGCGGTGAATGAAATTTTTAAACAATATGGTACCATAACGCATATTTTATACACACATATACCTACTTAACTTACAAAACATATTAAAGCAATAAGTGATTAAGCAACAAAATGGTAAAGAAGCATTTTACACAACACACAATGAGATACGCAACCCGGAGATCATTTATAATTAACCATTACGGTTAAATGACTTCACTTACGCATGTCTTTTCGTTATAAACATATCGAACCAACGTGTGAACCGCTTAATTTAATGTGATCACCGCAGCCAATAAACATTTGTATCTGAAACCTTATCTTGTCTTGACGTTTGTACTTGGATCTTTAGAGGGAATTTCATACAAACCGGATATTTCAAACGAGAGATCGAATATCTTTTGAAGACTCTTGTAACTAGAAATAGAGCTAGGTTAATGAGATTTTTGTTTGCCAAATGATTACTGGCCATTGTGAGGTAGTATAAAAACCATATCAAATCATAGAACCGATAATGTAACACCACGCCTGTGTTCCCCGAAGGGGTAAAGAGAGAATGTAAAACACTTTCAAGCCTTACCAGTTATATTTACGTTCCATAATGGAATAGGTAGTGAGCCCATTGCCATAACCGGAGCACAGGTGCAGAATTCGAGGAGCTACTAGAAAATCTATAAAAAAATATTCAGTAGCACCCTAATCGGGATTTGAATCCAGGACCTTTATCGCGATCATCCGTCCGCCAACGAGGCAGTATAGAGTTCGATTTCAAGAAAAGAAGTTTTCGAAAATGGATGAAGATGAAAACTTGTTTATTATATGGCTGAGCTCATAGGTTTAATTGAACCAAATATAGGTACACAGGTAATCCCTCAACAATATTTTAATTAATTTACTTTTTAAGAAAAAAATACCATACCTACCAAAAAAAATAATTATAACATATTTTTTTTTTAATATTAAATAATTTACTTTTTTTATCATCGTCATTCGTTTCTTTCACTGCTGAACACAGAAATCTATAAGATAACAAAATATTACAGTGCAAAATACCATCGTCTATAAAATCGTAGAACATTGCCAATGTACAACAGCTCTCATGTGACGTATCGTCTAACAGATGCTAAAATTGTAAAATTGACCTTTGAATGTCGTCGAGTGTTTTGTAAAATGCGAGCAAATGCGCGAGGAAGTCTCGCGAACAAGAATAGATGGTGCGTCGACGCGCAAGGTGACGTCAGATCACGTCACATGGTGCGTTTGAGACCGCCGGAGACCGGCGAGCGCCAACGATGCCATCTGTCACGGCTGGTATGCGGATTAGCGGTTTTGATATCCAGAACATACCTATTTTGTAATTCTCGGAAATAGACGTTTTAAATGCGATTACTAATTGAAATACGATCGTCGTTTATTAACATCTGGAGAGGGACGTCATGAATTTAGTTCCCTTTATATTTCATCCAGTTGAACGACATCTTTGATAGGTTAGTTCAACTAGTTAAACACTTTATTACTATTTTTGTGAGGTATTCGTTTTTACTCATTTCGATTTATACGTGCATGAAGCGAACGGTCAGAACTATTTATTAATATCATAAACGCGTTGTTGGGTGAAGACGTTTGTTTTAAATAATACTTCCTTTTGTTTGGACAAACGTTTAACTTATTCAAAAATAAATTTTAAAATTATTATTATTGTTTCACTGTAATCGGAAATTTTTCCCAATTTTTAAAGATTAGGTCATCACCATTGGAATCGCTAGATCGATTTAACCTGCGTTAAAGCTTAACTAGAACACGGAGCCGGAAGTCATCTTTTGGCCTAAAATCGTCCGGTAGCCGACGTGGCCGTCAACCAAGTACCTAACATTTTGTAGATAATATCAAAGACGTCGGTTATCAAAGATCATAGGCGTTAAAGACTGCAGCATAATATTTGGTCATTGCCCAACAAGGGTAAATATGAAAAGTTTGAGTCATAACTTTTTTTAACGGTCTAAAAAATACATTTGTAATATTAAGTTGTCACTAATTTTTCTGGTCTGGTATAATATGTTTCTGGTATGTTGTAAATAGCATACATAAATACGTAATGCAATGTATGAATTTACAAGCTTCATATCAGATATGTCTAAATATGTAGTAGTATCTAAAGAAAGGCAATGAAAAGGCTATCATAGAAAATAACCTAAAAAGTGACTAAACAAAAACAGTAACATACGTTTCATAGTCTTAATGCTAGAATAGAACATTTTAGAATTAGCTATAAATTAACATCCTGTACCGTTATCAGAATATTTCTGTTTTTTTTTTTCAAAAGAATAAAGCAATGTAAATAAACGCCAATTAAATTACCAAAATGTATGAGTACATATACATACATATATACGAGTATAAAGAGTATGCAGAGTGTTACTAAACAAACATAACACAATAACAAAATAACAAGGGTATTGCGGTACCGCCTCGCTTATATTATTCTACATGACAAAAAATATTCAAACAAAACATTGTAATAAAATACAGATACGTACGTACATATGTACATAGCAAAATTTTTTAAAAATTCGACAAGCGAAATGCCGTTGTAGCTATCCACCAGATAGAACGCTTGTTAAGTTGAACATTAAAATTGGCTGATTTCAGTATTTGAAACGAATGAATGGTCTCATTCCATCTCATTGCGCGATGAAGGTCCAATATAGGGCTACATAACTTCTAAATTAGATCAAAACAAAAGTATAATAATACGCAGGCGGGTTGCTCACCAATACCAGATATCCTGCCTGTTAACTTGTTTGTTGACTACTTTCAGTCAGTCTACATCAGCACTCCATTTGAATGTTATTTAAAAAACTAAATTGAAACATCAGGGAAAGCTTCAGGTGCGCTTGACGATCTGTAACTACAGAAGTCTGCCATCCAGTTCGGAAAAAAATTAATACATTTTTGGCAGGTTCATATATATTCGTTATCCAGCAAATACGAGTTGTTTACATATCCAAAAGCATTGATGACTCTCAGGGCGGTTTTCAGAGTAGGTCTATTTACGTGCCGCACTAACCTGCGTACTGGACACTTTAGTACTTCTCAAAATCGTGACAAAATTACTCTAAAATAATTCAAAGAACGAATCTGGATGCTTCAGAATTTGCAATTAATTTTTGTAACTACCTTAACAGGCGCAGTCTGAACGATTGTCTATTATCTATAATCGATCTTAACTCATTATTTGAATTTAATATATGGAGAGCCAGTTTTATTATAATGCTATGGCAACCTATTAAAGTGGATCAGATAGAATCAACAGTACAGACGCAGACCCGATTCGGATGGGGAAGTAGGTACCATCGACAGAGCTATAACAACCGTGAAAAAATTATTAACGTAATAATTACTATTACATTCTGTGGGGTGCAAGTGCCAATCTATCTGTATACTAAAGGCGACAATCTTTAGTACTCAGGAGTAGCAATACTTCTGCAATAGCCGTTGAATAGCTGACTAAACTAACCGGACTCATTATGCTTACAATTCCTCAGTCTATAATCTTGTGATCAACATAGCAACACTAGTGGTTTTGTTATTAACTTGTAGGTAGACTGATCAACTGGATTAACTGACGCTAACAGTCCTATTCCTAAAAACTTGGTCGATGTTTGATTGTTGATGGCAAACATTCAGACTTCGAGTCACTACTAGAAATTTTAAATTAGAATAATCCAATGGTACCCGACCTGGGATTTGAACCCAGGACCTCCCGATTGGCAGTGGCCCTTGCAACCACTCGACCAACGAGGCAGTCATGTTATAAACATATCACGTTCATAATCCCCGGTGCTAGGCAGAGGGGTGTGGTATACTCTCACGTTTCACCATTTGCGTTTACGCCCCCTATTCGCACTATACGCACAAATCCAGACTCCGAGCCAGTACTAGATGTTTTAAGACAGAAAAATCCGATATTAACCGACCCGGGGACAAAACCCAGGAACTTTCGATGGGTAGTCACGCATGCAACCAACTCGACGAACGTAACATATATGTATTATATTTTACTGAATATATACTATTATAATTTACTGGTGAATTATTAATACTTAATTATTACTTATGCTTATAATATACACTTGACTTCGAATAATTACAGAATAGTACGGTCCAAACCTGACTTTCACCTTCACCTCTGTTCTTGACTGACAGACCGCGTGCGGTACATTTTCATTAGGACTTTTGTGGTTTGACGTAAATTCTTGTATTCGTCGGTATTATAACGACCGCATAATATTGACCGTGTTAATGAAAAACCGCAAGTTTGTTCATATTCTAATTCCACATAATTAATTAACAAATTTTTCATTAACGATTCATATTTTTTATTAACTATATAGTTATTGCTTTTTATACTTCTCGTATAAATCCGATTAATATAATCCGGCTTAATAAACTGAATGATACTTTAGTGGATTCATCCAACTCATTCACACGCCCACATATGTAGAGCCAAGCATAACGGAATATTATTATTCACTATAAAATTTATTATGAAGTTTTATTACAGAATAATGATCTTCTCTTCATCAGCAATAAAGTCTCAGACCATAGGTGAAACTTAGTTCAGAAAACAGCTTTCAGTACAGCATGAACAGCCGGATAACGAACAGAAAGACAAGGCGTCACCAACATTTTGCTCAAACCTAACAACGAATATACATATATAGCACTAAAATCGTATCTGAATTGGAATTTGTCAGATACAATTTTTCCTCCGAATACCTACAACAACTTTTGTTTAATGTCTCATAATTATTTTATTTAAACAAATTAACCTGAGGCAGATGACACGGAAAATTTGTACATTGTTTTATGATGCTAATAAGATATCATTATCCATCTTTTCAACCATATTTACGGAAAATCTGGCACGGATTTTCCTCTCACCATTAGTGTCTTCATGTTTTGTACGGGTACAATGATTTTCTTAGCCGCTTGTAATGGACTTTCATCCTCAAAATAGGGCAGAATAACGTTTAAATGAAATTTAAAGTCTACTAAAAAGTTTCTTTGATAAAATATCATCACGAAAAGTATCCATATTATTGTTCATATTATTCTTCCACGTCTACAGAAAATCTGATATTAGAAACTAAGTTGCAACCGACTACAAAAGTTTTTGTAAGTACAGTGATTCTTTTCGTTTATAACGACAGAAAAAATAACGTATGCTTCTGAATGAACATAAATTTGATCGTAGCGGTGTGTACAGATTGTAATGTGAGGGTTGTCGCCGTAGCGCGGGCTTGGAACGAGCGGCAGTCCCTATTCGACCACCGCGTCAGCCGACCGCGCGTTCCGCGCTCATACCCGCGCGATATATGGACTACGATCGACCAAACGAACGCAAAACTTCTTCATCACACCCCCACCCTCAATCCGAATTTAGCGAACGAGCAGTGACAAAAAATGACTCTCAAATTCAACCGCGGGAACATTAAAATTTTCCAATCCTAATTCAACTTCCTTCCTAATTAGTGAAAACTCCGCTTCGAAATTCAGTTCCTCCATAATGCATCTCACGGGACAGTTTTGCTGTAACCTATTCATACACAAGAAACGACTGAAACTTTCTACCTGCAATCTTTAAAGTTTACACACTCTTTGTAAACTATTTACACGGTTTTAGAAATAGTTTTGGACTTATTCATTTTTACCCTTCTTAAATACCTACTCTATTAGACCCCTAAGTGTGACCAATTTCTAAACGTAGTTGCAAAACAAAGTGTGTAAAGAACATAATATATTTGATTAGTGTGTTAAAAGTGTTCTAAGTATAGTTTAAAGAGTGACAATCATCTAACTGAAAACATAAATTTATACTTAATGAGTGTTTTAGTGTATTTTAAGTGATCACATAATTCATATCGACTCGTAATTTGGTAAGAATTATTTACTTGGATACACTCTTTATAAAACTTTTATATATGTTATGTATATTCTTTATAAATATGTATAATGCATTATTATTTGACAAGGTTTATAGAAAATTCTCTAGGACACACATGCTGTAGAAACACAATGGACGTATTTACAAAGTTCGATAGAAAATGTTAAAAACAATGTGACGTGCATATAAATTATGCAAAAGTTTTCATATAATACAATATGGAAAAATAAAAATATATTTAATAATTAACTCTAATAATAATACATTTGAGAAGAAACTACAGTGTAATCAGAATATTTTGAGGAGCAGGCACAATATTTGAACATTCATGAGCCAGCTGTAATTAGCGCACATTCTAAGCGCGGAAATGGTTTTTTAATTACGGCTTCCTTTCATTTATATGTCAAGAAATTTCCTCCTACGTGGGTTTAACTAACAATATTATAATCCGACTGCCTACTTTGTTAAAAATATTTCGTCAAGAGAACGGAAATCAGCATTTGTTAAAAATCCGCAAATGTTTTTAAACGTTACCCAGGCGAGTGTTCCGTTTTTTATTTAGATCATAATGAGGACAAATCTCGCTACGTTTTGCAATGTAATTGAAGAGGAAATCAGGGCTCGTTGGAATCCTCAATTCTTGCATAAAAAAATTAAACGAACGGAAAAAAAATGGCAATAAAAATTTTTCTTTAATATAGGTATTTTGCAGTATTAAAGTAACGCGTTCTGAAAACGGGAATTTATTGATGTTACTTTTTTAATTACAATGAAAAAAGGAGAAGTGCATATATTATAACAATACCTATCGGGTTTCAGTGTTCAATGGAATTTAATAGTATAGTTGGTACGTTTTTGACTAATAACAGAATAATTATAGAGCTGTCACCAAGCAGGTGCGTTTGTCTACGTACATATACAAAGATCATATTATTCAATTTGTGCCAAGTCCAATGACATCGTGGATATTTTTAATATGGTTTTACAATGCCAAGCGCTTCATTATACACAATTATTTATAAAATTACATAATTCAAATCGCAATTACTCTTTAAACGAAAAACCTCGGTATGCTTAGATAGCATTTAAAACGTTTTAGAATAAATAACACTGTATCTGAAATACAAATCATAGTAAACATCTACAGTTATAGCTTTACATGTGACATCTAACTAAATGCCCGTAACGTTATTTCGGGAAAGTCATCTGCGAAGCGACGCTAATATCCCTTGCGTACAGACGATCAATTTTAAATGTTATAATTTACATTTTAAATAATGCACATTTGACATACTGTGTTACCAATAGACCAAGAGACGCCGCGAAACAGTGATACAAGAGATAATTTTTTTGTTCTCTAAGTTTCGTTAACTGTCGAGGCTACCGCATCACTGGGACTCACTGAAAATCAGTGCTGCGCGTCCTTGATCGCAGCTCATGTTAAGTGATGTGACCTTCTTCATCATACTGCAGCACCGTTGTGTCTAGGAATATTTTTGTAATTATATTTAATATTATTTTTTTCACACAACTATTTTATTTTTCCACAACCATTTATATTTTTTTTCCACACAACTTTCTCTTTTTTTAATACGTTAAACATTCGTTGTAATTAATGTGGCTGCTGTAGTATATGAATCAAATATTTTCTTTCTTTCTTTTTAATTACTTTTCCACAAATATGAACACTGTACCTCCGATCTGGAAGCACTGACAGCGATGATCATACTGAGTGCTCGTTAAACTTTACGCTGGTAGTAATTCATTTTGTAACACCCAATCATCATAGTCTACTCGCCGAGCGATATAAATACATCAGAATATAACAGAAGGACATTTCTAAAATTTATATTGAGTATTAAAGAATGACAATACGGATATATAATACAATGCGAATGTTGATGGACGCAGGTGCCAAATAAGATCAAGGGAAATAGATCAAATACGGGGGTTCGTTTCTGAAACTCTCGTGCATTTATGAAGAAAGTAATTAATGTAGAGGAAGTACGTTAGGTCTGTAACGGTAGAGATATGTCGAACTCGCAACTCTCGGACTATCCTGTAAGATATCTAGGGTGACTTTATAATAAATTTGGATATCATAGACCAACCGAAATATTTATAAAAACGGTCAAGTCAACTATCCTTTTCAGATTAGTAACATATTAAAGCTTGTGTTTATTAATTTCGAACAGCATCATTAGTTTATCTCAGTCCACTGGTGGACATAGGCCGCCCCCAATGTGCAATAGTGCCAAGTCCTCGACTTGAAGAAAGTTTTTAATATTTTCCCTTTAATTTCGATTGTTGAACTTTAATATGCAGTTTCACATAATCGTGTTGGTTCAATCATACATACAAACGAGAGGATTTCACCTGTTCATCGGTATTGTATCTGCGTTTGTAATGCGTCATGATCACTTGTTCTAGCATTAGTCGTTACTGACCAGGAGATTCAGTGTATTTGTTGCATTTCCAACCAAAGATGTATGTATATAATTAAACATTCAGTGGCCGGCTATCAAACTGAATCTCTTCTTGAATAATTTCCTGTTAAATGTTTGCTGGCAGAGCGGCTTGCTTAAGATCTCTCCTAAGGCAAGCACCCACCACGTTCTGTGGCTTCCCGCTCATGACCTTTGCGAATGGAAAACGACCTTACCTGATAGTTGTGATACTGTGACATATTAAACTTCCATGTATTTATTTCACATTGATTACAGATTTACACATGTTATAC
>DWEE01000179.1:0-20578 GCA_018245755.1 Parelbella macleannani | reverse complement strand
CACATGATATTTTTTATATTATACAAATACAAAATACACGTATGGACCGTATTATCTACGTCATAAAGTCGATAGTTGCTTGCGTTCGATTCGTGCGTTCGGAAACGACTACACCGGTTTGTGGTTAGAAGGGTCCTACATGCGTTGGGTGAAATGAAATTAGCTTGATCAAATTTTCCAATAATATCCGTATCGAGACATACCCGTCCGACATTGGCCGTGTGATATAAATTGGTCATTGCATTAAAAGAACAACAGTATCTTCAATATAAATTTAGATAAGACAAAAACATCATTGACATTATTACATTTAACCGCTGCAATTCCTGTATACTCATGTTTCAATTCTACAGACTCTCGAAACTTCTAGAAAATCTTGAATCATCGAAAGGCTTGATTACTATTATACAAAAATAATCAGAGCTAACAAAAATTGATGTTGGTTACTAATGGGTTATACCGAATAGTTACCTACATATTTATTACCTACCAAATCGTTACCAAACTGACGCAATTAAAGAAATCAAACGTGATTTAGATGGAAATAATAGTTGACCATCAGTCATTGATTATATTCTGAAGAACGCCGGTAGCACAAAGGTATTAAAGCGTCAAATGAATGACGATCTTTGATACGAGATATTTATGAGAAGACGGTGTCTGTTACGCAACCTTGAGTTAGATCAAGAACGACGTAGATCATTAGACGTATGCTGGTGACATCAATATAGAGATGAAAGAAGACCGTCAGATGCCACGCAAGACTGCCTACTTAACATATGCGAGAAGCATTCGTTCGTGTTCGAGTGCGTTCTTTATATCTTCACATCAAGCCACGTACCTATATCTAATTAAAGAACGGACGTTAAAACCAAATGAGATTAACCACAACCAAACATAATACTGAGAATAATATAAATTTAAAGGCAAAATAAATATGTAAAAATGAAAATTCATCGTTTTGATGACGACGACTTTCGTGTGATAATACCTTTAATGTCTCTCTTTTAATGCAATGATATTGTGATTTCCACGAGCAGTGATAGAAAAATACTTTCGAATTTAGAACATGAGTTCCAAATTCAAATGCATACTTTAATATTATTTTAAAAAAAAACGTCGTATTTCGTAATATTTCGAATTCGAAACGCACTTCTCAATTCAAAACTTATTTTACTTGTCAAATTTTTTTTAACGTTTAGAATACGAAGTCAAACAAAATAACATGGTCAAATAAAAAGTCAACAAAAAACAAGGAAAATAATAGATGGTAATTTATTTGAATAGGTACTTTACAGGATGCAATTAAAATCGTAATCCTTAAAACATCTTCATTTATTTCGACTTATTTTATTTTTACTTGTACAATTCACGACTGCTACCCACGTACCTACATCTGTGACTGACCTCGAACAAAACTGCAGTTACAGAAATTTTATTACATTAGCTTAATTCGTTTTTATTATTGTGAGTGCAATTTGCATATTTTGTTAATATTCGTGCTTAATTTTAATCCAATTTTTAACGATATGTCCAGTTAGAAAAAAATATTTTACTATTCCAATACTGAACGGTTATAATTGTTAAGATCATTAGGGTCATCGTAAGTCGAGTATTCTGACAAAAAAAGCTATTAATTTAAAGCGAAATTACACAGGCCATATCTCGACGCAATCTCCAAAACGCTTAGATCACAGTGTTGCTATCTGACGTACATTAATAAAAGCACCACTATCGTAAACAATACACCATTAAAATTACATTAATCATGTTTAGGCCCGAAGTCGGGCCGCTAAAATGACGCTAAGTGCCGAAACTTGGACGTGCTACGTAGATGGATTTATTTCGGGGAGAACATTTTTAGGTTAGCCAGATTTCGCTTTAAATGTTTCAGATGACTCTTTATATAATAAATGATTTATGATAAAAATTGTAATCAGTTTTGCATTAAAAAAAACATTGGTTTTTTAAATGTTAAATTTGATTTTATATTTACATATTTACAGTCTATATAACAAATGTAATAAATTACTATGTGTCATACAAGACAATAACTATTTCGCTTTTAGTTTACTAAAGTA
This sequence comes from Parelbella macleannani, assembly GCA_018245755.1. Lineage (NCBI taxonomy): Eukaryota > Metazoa > Arthropoda > Insecta > Lepidoptera > Hesperiidae > Parelbella > Parelbella macleannani. The sequence goes on along the minus strand of DWEE01000179.1, from coordinate 18,497 downwards.
ATAACGTGTCAATGTTAAGTCACATAAGGATCGAGAGGTTTACGTTAACGTAAGATAAGTGATAGCAAAGTTTTTGATTTTTTTAAATATTTAATGATATATAATAATGCCGCATTTAATTAACTGTCCAACCAGAAATCGATTGCTGGACCATTTGTATAACGAGCTGGCACAGTGACAGATACATCAAACGTGTCCTCACGTTTATACATTTTTCTATTGATGGTTCTTCTATAAAATTATTAAACGCTATGACTAGTAGCGGGAGGCTGCTGGATTCAGAAGGCTCAGGACCGGAAGGAGTCGCGCCGATTATGGGAGGACTATCTCTAGCAGTGAATATCCAAAGGCTGATAATGATGACGATGATGATGTTGACCATGACTAGTAAATTTTTTGAAGTGATTAAATTAATAACAATTTTTAAACATTACAGATAAATATTTATTTGAAGATATTAAATAATTCAAATAACTGATTTATTGATCATTAAACATTAAGCAACATTTTAAGCTCTATCAGTACGTCAAATCGAACAGAAACAACTCTGTTCCATTAATTCCAAAACTTGTGATAATATTATTAGACCCTTAACGTTCAAATGTTACACTTTATCACGTTTCAATCTTACTTAGCCTTAAATAATCTACAAATATTGTGTGTTGAACTTAAACTTAGACCATATATTTAGATGCTGTTGAGTCTACTTGTAAGTAAAATATTGTTATAATCTCTAGATCATTATAATTATACAGTTACACCATCTCTCTTACGGGGTAAGCAGACAGCACCGAGTGCCAAATATGTATATTCTTACAGACATCATCACTCTACTCATCCATTACTCTCATGCTATGTTCATATCGTCATCCAATATAACGTGTTAGTTATTCCCTTCAATCGTCCACCATCAAAACCCCACATACCACATGGTATTTCAAGCCATATTTGCTTATTTTACTGATTGATGAACTTTCATAATTAATTACTAAACTATGTATTCATTATTCATCAAAATAGGTATATTAACATTAAATACAACATGCTAGAATAGTGAAGAAAATGAGCACAGACTATGGGCCTAACCTTCTAACGACAAAGGATTAAAAAAGTACAAATATATTATGTATAGATACGCCGTGTATTTCTGGTCATTACTTTTTATAGATCGAAACGGCGAAATACGTTGTTCCGTCGGCGGCAAACTTCAAATTTCCTTTATCCATTGAGTGGTTGCGTTATAATGAACTAGAGAAAAGAGAAGCCAATACTTCCGACAACTATTCGAAATATTCAAATTGACTTAAACTCGTTCCGTTATAAAGTTTAAGCGAACATGTTAAACTTTCGAGTCTAGTTACTGCTGGATTATATCAAGTATCTCTGCGATATAAAATGTAAATCTACTAAATAATTATTCAGAGCGTTATCCGTCACCAGAACAATCGCAACAATTTTAGAATCCTCTAATACTCTTACTATCAGAGAATGATTATTATTACCGAGTCTCTACCCACCACACTACAAACAATCGAAAAATGCGCTTACATTTAACTCTATTATAATCGAATGTAACAGTCAAATAATATTCTTTACTATCGACATCATCAGCCTTCTTCGTCCTCTGCTGAACATAGCCCTCTCCAATCGCAGGCCTCAGAGCTTGATCTTCAGCGCTTTGTGTCCAACCAATGCCAGATAATTTGCGTATACCGTTACTCCAGTTAGCTGAATGATTTTCTACGCTAAGTTATTTTTACTATGATATACATTCAACACCACGTACGTCCATAAACACCATTAAGTGTTTCGAGATACGTAAAAGGTAGCGCTGACACATTTCCATTGCTTGATGTTAAACAATAAATCATGGTTACACTTAAAGCTTGTTAGTCAAGCGGCAGACAACGGTGACACTAACGACGCGTTCATCGCGACTCCGATGAAGACGTTGCTCGTATGTAAAATACCAGACTTTGTCTCTTATGATGTATCACTTCATAATGTTGCTTGAAATTAAACTTACGTTTAACTGTTAATAAATTTAAATGAAGCATATTTGTCTTCTGTGTTACAATCGCTGCTTCTACTTTTGACATGTCTGCTGGTGTTGCTTGTAATCAATTTCTGATTAAGAGGTTTATGTTCGATTCCTATATAGATCAATTGTGTAATGAGCATGAGTATACGTTCTGTTTTCTTACAAAATTATCTATACAATATTACTTTAAAGTTTATGCATGTACGAGTATCTTTATCAGCTCTCTAGCTAAGACAACTCTCCTTATTTGAAATTCCATAGCAGTGCGTGAATTGTCGCTAAAATGGATTATTCTTATTATATCCATATATAGTTCCAGAGCTAGACAAGATTTTAACTCATCCTAGTTAAGACTAAATAGATGTGCTCATCACTATACGCTTCTATTACGGTAAATTAAAAATCCATTTACCATACTAATATTTATCACCCGTTAAAGAAAACTGGCAAATAAAACTTAATTAGCAACAAAAATACCGATCAAATACAAAACATTAAATACAAATTGTAGCACCCAAATAAATAACCTACAAGTCATAAATAACTTAATATATAAATAATCTTAACAAATACTCATATCCACGCTCATTATTGGAAAGTTCTCGAACCGAGTTATTAATCATTATTAAATTATAAAGCAACTCGTGTTAATATCTTTTTTCATTAACAGTAGCGTCCTTTAATTAATTATATGGGTATGTGTGCGTGTTCGTCGATGAATTATTGCAATGGCCGATGCAAATAAACGGTCCATTAACTGCCAATGAGATATTAAATCGTATATCAACGCTGATTCACAAAGACACCATATTTCGCCAGTAATTATGACTTAATGAATATCGTCACGATTCTTTATTAGTATTTGTTCATAACATGTGGGTACTGAACAATAAAAAGACAAATTTGTCGTAATTACCTAAAACATTATTGTCGAATACACTTAGAATTTGAACGTAGCAAATATTATACTGTTTTTTTAATATAAAAAGTCTACGCCAAACAGAGAATAAAAACTCTGTAATTCTCAAAGGTTTTTTATTTTGCAACACCATATCTCCTTCAATTCTCCAGCAAAATTAATATTTAAATCATAATTGCAAAACTCGTGCAGAAAATTATTATCGTTCTTATTTCTTTGGCAGAAAAAGTTTTTTCTGTGAAAATCCTATTTTTTTCACCAACTACGTTATTTGTTGATGACATTTTTAATTAATGTCACATATTAAAGCAATATGTATACTTATAAATTAACTTTAAACTTCATAGATCTTCATAACAATTTGAATTTGAATAACCAGTGACATAAAAACAACGTCAGTAGACGTATAAGCTAAACGAATTAAATCAAAGGAAATCAAATGTATAATATATTTTATAGGTAATGTCTATAAGATAGACTGCCGATTAACTTCATCGCACGGGCAGAATGCGTATAAATAACTATAAACTAATTTAAAAAAGGAAGTACCAACAACTAACTTCAGTAACATTCATTCTTTACATTCAATATAAAGCTTATATATACAAAAAAATATTAATGTTATCTTATAATATGAATCAATTAGACCAATGGATCTCGCGTTCGACAGTCGTATTAAGATGAGACACGGCATGTAATACATGGATGACTCGACCACACTAATTTGAGCACAATGCATCTTAGCATCAGAACATCATTGTACTGCTGCAACACTAATTGAATTAGATCTTGTACAGACAGACAAACAGTTACACATACGAGGATCATGTTAACTTTGTGATTAATCAATTGGTTACATCATCGCGCGATCCCAAACGTTGTGTTCGTTGTTAGTACGTTTAGGGTAATTTATAGAGTGGCTGGACATGGAAGCTGAGGAGAGGGCGCAATGGCGCTCATCGGGGAGGCGTATGTCCAGCAGTGGACTGAAGTAGGCCGATGATGATGATGAAATATGGAAGGTTATCTACAGAGTAGCTGGTCAGTTCTCATCTTTATAAACATCAAAAGCTTTTATCATTCTACTGTTTGTTAAATACGTGTCTCCTCAATGTGATCACCAAATTGCATAGTTGACCACCACGTTGATCAAGCGCGGACGGCAGAATTCAGATGCCTTCGAACGGATAAGGAAGCATTAAGATATGCTATTTTTGGAGATATTTTTCTCTAATGATACATCGAGTAATATTTCATCATAAAAGGCAACATCTTGAAGTTACTTTTGTTCAAAATCGCGGACTTTCGGAATGGAAGCATGGAAGAAACCCAAAATAAATGGTTATTATTAGTTTAATGTACAAAAAAGAATTATTTTAGCAACATGAATATAATAGTCACGATAAAACTGACATACTAAGTGAGACTTTTACTACCAATTTATTTGGAATTTGACACTAGAACTCGCGGTGCGGTTAGTTGTGGAACGGAGAAAGAAACCATACAATAATTAATCATATAGTTAGAAACCCATTTGTTACCGCTTTCGAAACCGATAGTAAGGGCGTATTGTGCCTCAGTCACGCAAACGTCAAAACGGAATGATCTTACTGGTTTTCGTGTGCTGACGTGACGTATATTACAATGGAATAAAAAGCTTAAACCGAAATAAACTTTATTGCTTACACTTTAAAGGCGACTATTGAATAAGCATTACGAGATGTAGTAGAAGTACTAATGAATCATGAATCGATTCGCACAGCTATTTCGTCTCATGGACGCTTCTTTGAATTGAAAAGATTAAGAGTGAGAAGGAATTGAAAGTATTTGAAAGTAATGTAACATTTAGGATTAGGGTCTTAAGGTTAAAATTGGGTAGTATTTTTGTACAAAGCAATTTAGCTGACTGCTATACTGCCATTTATATTCTTAATTTATCTTGAATAAGATTATAAGAATTTAGTTTGTATACGTCGGAATTAACAGTCCTATCGGACCGATTTAGACCGAAACAGACTTTGTTTTCATAACAACCGCTTCAGTGTTAAAGTACATGAAACGATAGGTACCTAGTAGTGTCTCAAAAGCACCGTACTTATACACGATTCAATAAAGACTTTTAAAATGATAGCAAGATATAAAAAAAATATATGTATACTTTTTAAATATACATAATTATGTATAATATATTTTTTGTTACAATTTTATTATTTTTGTGATAACAAAAAACTTAACTATCTACAAGAAAAAATAAACGAATTGCAAATTGTAGTTAATGTAAGCTACAATTTATTAAACTATACTACACTGTATGAGTAGCATACTACTGTATGTGGGAGTGTACTACACTACTCTGCCTACCTTCACGGGAAGTACAGTCGTAAAATTACTACAGATATCACTCATTTTAAAATAGACGTAGGTTAGAAAGACCATGAGAAAAGGCGTACGTAAGTGCGTATTTGAAAATTTATATGTAATCTAAAAACATTTTTATCTAAAGCTCAATTTAGAATGACAACAATCTAAAGGGGTTAGGTACTTCCGTGGCCGTGTGTACGCTTTGAGTGGAGACCAACATTTTTATGAAATTAAAATGTTGAATTATTTTTTTTTATTCATGTCAAAGCGTTGTGAATGGGGTTGAATAAGTTTTAAGGGCGCATAATGGAGGGTCGCTCATGGTTGTTGTTCACAAACAGTTGAATTTCTATATTTGAAAGAATGAAAACAACCGGCCTTTTTTCCACAACTGTATTTTCATGGCTTTTCCGTGTGCGAAGTGGCAGGCACGGTGACGGTATTAAGTGAAGTAGACATCTCGTGGGTGTTCAGGACTGTACAAAGAACAATACATTGACGGTAAATGATGTTATGGGGCTAAAATACAATTGACCACGAGTGTGAGGCTATAGATATAAAGTAAGCACCTTCAATGACATTCGTACATAATTAAGTTGTACACACTAACATAAGTGAATGATGTTAATTTAACGAGAACAACAGTCTGAGGTAAGTTGATGATGCGCATGTATGTAACTAAGAACATGAGTTACAAATTTTTCTTCAGGTATAAAAATGCATTAACAATATGGAAATTTGTATCTTTCCACTATTGGATATGGTCCTCTTAAGATTAAAAGAGTTAAGACCATAGTATACCACGCGGCCCGCGTCCTGGCTACAAAGTTTCGTCCACCGACAAGGAATATAATTCGTGCCACATTAAAAGATTTTGCATTAGAGCACATATTATGTAGTATAATTATGTAGCGATGAAATTTAAAATTAATGTTTACATTAGTTAAGTTACTTTTGCTATTAAATACTTGAGTATTTTTACCGATAATAATTAATAAGTTATTAAATCTGAGTATTTCCCAATTAATGACTTTCGGTTCATTCAAAATAACATACATCTGATATATTATTTCTGTCATTGTCTTTGTATATCCGACTATATTATTTTACTATAAGCATGCAACTCAATGGATTACAATTCAGTACAATTCAAATCGTGGACAACGAACGAATCGTACAAAGCGCAAATTGAAATGTAAAGTGTGGAAAAACGTACATAAATATGACAGGTGGAGTTCGACGAAGTTTTGTCCATGATAGTCGAATACCGGTAACGACATCCAAATAGATTTTTCCGTGTTCCAAAATTGAATTCGCCGTCAATATACGCTTCATTGTCACGAAGGCGGCGCCTGTATACCGTTAAACTGATTTTAGTAACAACCGGTATACGTTGGGAAATTTTCGGCGATGCGATTTTGATAAATTGAATTCGAGTCAGAACGTTACATTTGCGTGTTGTAACGCTATTGTTACCGATGACGGACCGCTTAATTCTATTGAAACAATTTTACTTTAATGTAAATCTACTTTTTTTAAATTTTCAATCATAATGTTTTATTTTATGGAATTTTATTTTTAATTAAATAATCCGTATGATTTGTTTGAAAACTAATTTAAATTACGTTTAATAGCCTAATAATATGGTTTGTTTTTACTTTTGACATCTTTAAGGACTGAACACAAATAAAGCAATTCGTAAAACCAGTTACGTTCTTAAAACACAAGAGCTTATTAAAAGTAATAATTTTAACTTTAATTAAGTAAAGTACAGTTTCATTCACACCGATAGTGTAATAATAAATTTAAGCAGCTATTCTGGAGATCCACATATATTTCTTTATACTGCTGTCGGTACGCGTAAGAAACAACAGTACAAACTTGTTCAATGTTATTGGAAACACGCTCAGGTGTTCCACGAGGAGTGCGCAAGCGATTAAAATATATACGCGTGTTCCGTCAGCATAAAAATAAAATATTTTACGTTATTTTTCGTTTTAAAATCGGTAGAACGTTGTGCATACAACATTGTATTGAACACTATACAACGCTCCGTGCACGAGACCGCTAAACGTTGGATGACACGAACCTCGAAGTTAGCTGTTTTGTTAACCGTACCAGTACTCTCCCTATCAACATTATGAATGCAAAAGTAAGTTTGTCTCTGTTACATTTTTGTGCCACAATAAAAAATTTAAAGGGTTTAATTTAGAAACGTGTCTATAGGTGTACATCAGGATCTTGCTTCGCGTGATGAGTCAATTATTTTCATACAATTATATTATGCATTATATTATTAGCGTTATTATTATCTTATTGCACTTGTTGGAGGATTAATTTAACATACGCTAAAACTGATCTTTACCCTTTACTACACTTTTAGCAATATGTTTAGAAAACTCAACGCATAGATAAATGTGAATTCATTTTATATTAGGGTAATATTAGATTGGATTTTCAGAAATATGTAATACCTATATTATTATTAAAACTTATTACGAGATAAATAAAAAAAATTTGATTAAATTACTATAGCAGTAGGTACACAAAGTATCATACAAATAGTAGGACACTTTGAAAAACAGTATTTTGAATAACAAAACTATTCAAACAATATATTCGTCTCATATCTCAGAACAGTGTCATCACAAGCGTTTGAGAGATCGGAAAACAGTGAGTCAGCGCTGTCTAACAACATTACAGGAACTAGAAGTTTCTAGAAGTTTCGAGAACTTTCCAGAACTCTTCCGACGTGGAACATCAGATAACAAGTAAGATAGGGGTGTTTAGCTGGAACTAGTCTTGTTACTTGTCTTGTTTATCAGGGAATTTTTGAAAAATAAAACGTAGTGACAGGTGAGACGCAAATGCGTTTAATTATATTTTATTGTTATTAAATAATGATTTTTTTTAAATAATGATTAATGTTAATACCGAAGAAGATTAGGTAATACTAATAGGTAGGTACTAATAGGTAGTAATGTATTAACCTTCTTCTGGAAACTGTAGATTTAGGTCTACATTTATCAACAATATTCATTTAACACGTCGCTTACATTTTTTATAAGAATTTAATTAATGTTGGATTACTGGTGAAAAAAAAAAACGAAGTCTGAAAATTCTATGATTGTTCATATTACACTATGAATCTAACTATTTACTTAATTACCTACTTCCTAGTGCCAGTTACTTAGGTAATTACTCACTAACTAAAATTTGGTTTATATTAAACAATTTTTAATCTTTGCGTTGTGGCGGTGCACGTGCAATGTCATAACAACATTAATAATTTCACGGTATTCAAACAAACTGCTATTAAACACAGTGATATGTTTATGATAATTGCGTGTCCGGCAACGAAAGGCTTTTGAACGCCGAATCCGCAAAACCGTTCCAGTCCGAGAGCTTGCGGAATTTGTACAGTACCGTACGCCTTTGGTTTACATCAATAAACATCATCCTTATTAGTCTATTTCCTGCTGGACATAGGCCTTTGTAATAGCACGCCATTGAGCTCGATCTTCAGCTCTTCAATAATTAAATGCAAGGTTAATAATAATATTGATCCCAGATACCAAGAATGTGAATCTTGCACTCAGAGAAGACTTATGTCCAACAGCTAAATAAGCCAGGCTGATGACGGTGTATTATTGTTTTAGTTGTTTATTACCACCCGTCGAAAGGAACATACATAATATCACACCTCTATTTCGACAAATAGATACGCAGAGAAGTGAAGTACTCTCATGTCACATTACTTACGCTATATCCATGTCCCGTGCAATAGAAGGTGAGTCCATTGCTATAGATAGAAATTACTAATAACAGAGTCACAAATAACTACACCAAAAAATAGACCAGCCCCCAGACTATACCATACCGGAATGCCCAGTTTAATACTACTCCGTTTGTTTGGAAAGCCTCACTCGTTTATTAATATAAGAAAATTTGCATGTAATGAGAGGTTAGTTGGCCGAAATGTTGCCAGTTCTTGCGTTTTACGACTCCGACGGCTTGTGTTAGACGCTTAGATAATTGTACTGTACCTTTAATGGCCCCTGTACACTTCCCGGGGGTTTCCTTTATATTGTGATAGACATTTGTAATATGAATAAATTTATATTACACCTCATTCTTTGGAATCTGGGTTAATTTAAAAAAGTAACATTAGGCCTGTAATCCCCGAGAAGGATTCCCGAAGGCAGTTACAAGCCCCATTAATATTTTAAAAGCGTTAAATGACACACGTCTTGATTGAAAATAGAAATATGTTTACATTTTAAAAATACACTGACATATTACCTACTTAGTTTTTAACATCAAGGCAACTCATTTGTATGCTAAAAAGCCTATTAAAGAAAATTAAAACAAGATTTATTGATAATTTAATAGCACTATCGACCTGAATATATTGTCACACGTATAAAAATCCCAGACCAAAACCAGACAAATGGAATGGAATGGAATGACGAGTCAGCATTCAAAGCACTGTTCTCCAACAAATCCCTTCTCCCTGACTTGTGAAATACGCTCTCTGATATAACAATAATTACAACTTCATCTATAACAACGAAACACGTTCCAATTGAAACGTGTATAAAAAAACTATCAACTTAAGATCGCGTTTGAATATTGGTGAGACTTTGTTTGTATGCTTGTGTGTGCGTGTATGCATGTGTGCGTGTATGCGTGTGTACATGTGTGCGTATGTAAATGTGCATTCATATAGGTTTATTTGTGTGAAGGTTTGATAATGTACTCATAACACTAATATATGTAATATAATATTACAGACATTGTTTTTCGTGTTACTTCACGGTCTCGAGGGTCTAATCTATGCTGTGATAAGGTATATGTAATATTTTATATAATGATATCACACTCTTATTCCAAGATAGATAAGCGTATTAGTGATTGACAGCTTCTAATTAAATATATTAATTATTACTTATCGTTATAATAGTTTTGAGCTATTACTATGACATATCATGACAAATATACTTGGACATACTATATCTATGACGTCATAAAACACACATGTGCACATTATTATTATTACTTTACGGCTCCTACGTAAACTTTTACATAGCCATTTATAGAAGAGGATTCCAACCAAAAGGTGCATAGAATACCCCGAATATATCGTACAAAATTATTTATTTACTAGACCGCTATTAAACGCACGTGTCGCCCATGAAAAAGGGTTTAGGTTCCGAGTCGGAATGTATTTTCGTGTTTTGGTAAGAAATAAAAATCGGGACACATTTGTAACATTTCCGTAACGCTACAAACAAAGAGCTCTACTTTTTGTATGTGGTGGAAGTCTACATTTAAAAATCTACTATAGTCTGATATTTGCCGTTAAGCAGCAAAACCTTTAGTATCTTAAGTGTGAACGGTTTAAATAGAAATTGAAATATTGAAAAATCAACAAAGAATTTCACGTTCAATTATAAAATTATTTGATATAAATCAACAATAATAATAATATAACATAACATGATACTCCATTGGCTTAGAATTATAGTCCTCAGTTCAAATCCTTACGCCCACTTCCTTCCTTGTATAACTATGTCCCTTATAAAAATAATAATAATCACTTCCTGTAAAAGTGAACGAAAGCATAATCAGAAATCCTAACACCTTAGAATTATTTGAAATGATCTTAAAGGCGAAAGAAGTATGACAGCCTGTACTTAACCCGCCTGGCGGACTATGACTTTACCGCTTTTTATTCTGAGATAACCACCAGTATTGAGACGATAAAAAGATGTGAATGTGTGATGTGAATGTGTGATGAAGCAATTTAAAATCTGAACACTTCAAGCAAAAACATTATATTACATACAATTGTTAAATAAAATCAATAGAAACAAACGTGTCGCCAAATCGGCTAATACAAATTGAAGCTAATTGGAGGGCAGTTCGGAAAAAACAAAGCAATTGCCCAAATCACTGAACGTTTCTTCAGTGGAACCGCCATTGGCTTTGCCGTTCTAGCTTTCCCATTTTGGCTCGTTCAATGTTACGTTCGATTTTTATTTAAACATTATTCTAAAAATACAATATACATATACCTTTAGTTGAAACTAATAGGTTGCTATTGGAAGAATAAAATAAAAACGAAACAAAAGGACAATTGAAAAATATATAACTAAATATTATTGTTTCATTGTATGTTTCTAAGAGTAACTGATGTACGTCCTATAGGTCTAATGGCTCTTGTTTAATGTCCCGTTAACTTGTTAATCCCTCTTTCAACTGTACTATTTTATTTAGAATTTGCTATTGTCAAATACAAATGACTATTTAATATAAGCAACAGTCTTTTTACTGTTTCACTAAAACTCTCATCGACAATCACAGTCATTCTTAATGAAAGAAGCAAATATATTTGAATATCGCCCCAAATTTTATATGACACTTTATATCCGAAGAAACAGGAGCGTTCGTGCTTGACTCGATAAAATATAAAACGGAAAAGTAAAGCTTGATTTTTATAGAAGAAAGGATGTGATGCAAGACACCTGATGGTAAACGGTCGCTGCAACTCATGAATTATAGATTTAAATCGGACTAAAATCGTTCGAAGATGCAATAAAACGTGTCTAAGATGGACTGCCATAGAAAGTATAGTATATAGACAAGTGACAAGTACAGGACGGTGAGGATGACGATGACAACGATTATTTAATGTTTCGACTATGTTACATATATGGTGAGTATACAAAGTAATCGATGTTAGGGATTATTGCAATGTATTGTATTCATAATAGTTTTTATCAGAAAAATTTCATTAATACCACACGAGCGCGGCCTTTGCCGGTGATCTTTAATTATTGCCCCACATAGAACATGACCTTCCCGAACAGAGGAAAAAACGAAAACATTGCACGGTGCTCTTTTATTGTATACGACTCATTAGACACAGTAGCTTCGAAAAAGGTTTTTTGTCAAAGGACATCACCGCGCAAACGATTCGCAACCCTATATCAACTGCCGAGAGTATCGAATCGGCTAACCGCAGGGCCCCTGGCATCGCAGCTTTGAGAATTGGGGACACATTTTTGTTTAGGCCAGAGTGTTTTTTGTTGGGCGTTTTGCTCGACAAGTCGTATCGACTTTTAAATTGAATGTAGTTTGTTCCGAAAGAAAAATTACCTATGGATTGGTGAGGTTTAGAACTTAAGACAAAAGATTATGTTGACATTCGCAACAATCGATAATAAAATATTCTAGTCAATATCGGCACTCAACGCAATCATGCTTGAAATGTGTTTGATGGATATCTGATCATCGAACATTCCCAGTACAAAACTCGTGATATCTACATAATTGGTCATTTCATTTAGTTGCAATAATGGACTTTCAGGTTGTGGTGTTTAATAGTCCTTGCAACCCATAATATCTAGCACGCAACTCTATGGAACCCACAATCTCACGCAAATTTTGTACTGCTTGATATGCGGATTTATGGGCAGTAGATTCCACTAATATATCCATTTGGTTAATCTGCATATCCTTTTTTCTCCTCCCCTTACATATTTCAAATATGTATTCAAAAGAAGAATAGCGAAAGTTGAATCAAATTTAAATACCAGACAAATCAATATGATCTTCATATTACCATTTGAATAGCCTTTAGTCTCATTCGCAAAATAACAAAAGATTTGATATCTAGATCTGGGACCCCAAATAGGGTTCAATAATAGTCGCATCTTGGCAGAATATATACCATTCACAAATGGGTTACGGTAAATTGAGCTATTTTAACGTCCGCTATCCGAGTCGAAGGACCAGATTTTGAAGATGGGCTGTTGTTAGGTAAGTCGGGTAAACAGGAGTCGCATAAACAACATTAAAGAGATTTATTCCTGGTCCCGGTTTAAGGGTATTCGAAAAAGGATGTTTTAGTGTAAGATAGGCTTTTATATCTTTTGACTCGTAGTGTTTTTTTCGTTTCACTTAGATTACAGTACAATATGAAATTAATTCGAATGTAATTGATCTGTTTGGTTTATGATTTTGATTTAGTGTTCCATGATATTTTTAACCTACCAAATATTGAGACTTCAGAAGATATAATTTCATTTCAATCGAATATTAAATGTAAAGGTTCATTAATTAAGTATAATTACCGTTAAAATCAATTGCATTGCAATCAACAATTAAGGCTAGACGCATGAATTCATTCGATATTTCTCGCTACAGAAAATTATGTTCCCACAGCCTTAATAGGTGAACGCCTTTCCGGACGTGTTTAAGGGCCCGAAGCCTAAGATAATGGCGCGCCCTCCACGGCTTATTGACAATAGCACTTCGGTACTGCTTTATTAGTGACATCAACAAGTTTCAAGACAGTCATTTAAGGTTAGACTTGTGATGCGATGTATGGAGTTAAATTACTCGACCTTATTGTGGAACAGCGCACCGTGAATATGGTTAAGAGTTTGGAGTAGGTGTGGAAACGGTGAAGGCGAGAAATAAAACAATGTAGGTATGTTACTCGATTTTATATCAAAGACAAAAACGTCAATTTGCATACGTATAATAGGAATATTATTATGAAAATTTTACAGAAACGTTTGACTCGATATGTAGGTATTACACCGCTTAGAAAACCAATTATGAACATAAAATTTACATACTTATTGTTATTTATGAAAATAAACATTGACTTCATTATTATTGTACAGCTTAATACAAAGTACCTAATTTAAAATAATTAATATTGTAAGCGCGTCCGACAAAGCCGCATCCGAACAAAGATGTAATATATTGTGTACAGATGCATTACCGCCTGCAGGAATAAGATTGGTCAATACATCTTAACATTGGACTCTCTTCACCGGCAAATCACGATCAAAATAAAGAAAATATCTAATCGTGTAAATATTTGAGGGAGATTGAAAGAGAGCGAAAAGGAGTAAGGGATAGAAAGACTGAGATAGGAATTATGGACGAAATTGGCCCCTTGACTAATAACCATTACTAAGAAGAATTATTTAAGGTCTTAATGATATGAATTATATATAAGCTCAGAACTTCGAAATTTCGACACCGAAGTTTAATTTGACATAAAGGGTACAAAGGGTTGTACAACCTGAATCGTTTCAAACAAGACTAGACGTTTCAATCCCAGCTCTCAATAACAGTGATTAATTATTTCAATCCATTTAAATTTTAGGCACCCAAGCTTGTAACGTTATGGACCGTGTGTTCTCTGCTACATTAAAATTAGCCAAAGTAATAGAACTTTGTGAATTAGGCTACTGAAAGTAATTTTTTTTAAATTATCAGTTTTAAAGTGGTCATTTGAGAACTTCTACGCATCTGCTAGCGCCTACGAGAGGATGAAGAACCCTTGGAGTTTGTCAAAGAAAGACGGCGCTTTGATAATCGAACACTTCAGTTAAAGTAGGCTGATGTGTCTAAAACCTTATAGTATAAACATACTGAAAGCAACTAAAATATACTGATGTACTACTACGTTCAGAGTTTCCAATATTCACTAACCAGTGATATCATACAAAAAGATGTATACAAGGACCTTATTCCCTTTTGTAAATTAATATCTATTAATCAAAATATTTCAAGCCACCCTGGGTAAAGGCGTGGGAAAAGGCTTTATCGTATCAACAGACACCACTTCCTTATCATGTGCACAAAAACATAAAAGACCTACATATGTATATAGATAAAAAGCAACTGTACAATTAACGGTCACTCATCTATAAACCGATATTGCTTAACTTAGCAAATTAGTAAGTATTTACTATTGCTAAAATTTTATGAGATAATTTTATTGTTATTATTATTGAGATAACACATTTAGATTAAAAAACATCTCAAATATAAATTGCTTATTCTAACTGCTTAATGTGACTCTGAAATACGATAAGCATTGCGGAAATTTACCATTAACGGTCACTCATCGAACGACCGACATCGCTTAACTCGGCTCAATATCACTCCTCTGACATCTCATATCATTTATACAGTAACGTTAACATGTTAAATATATCCCGCCAATATATACACATGTAGTCCTAACAGAAATGTCTCATGGCTACTAACGCCTACTAGAGTACAGAGAGCTCTCCAAGTTTCTCAAAGGGAAGAAAGAGCTTTGACGGGCGAAGGCTGGATTTAAAGTAGGTTGGTTTTGTTAGAAAAATTTAGATTGCCACGAACGAAATTAAATTATTCATTTCAAGTTCAATTACTTATCTGAAATACACACTGATGTAACGATAAAGTGAAAACTACGAATCAAGAAGTATATATGTACGTACATATAAATAAAATGTTCCTTAATGTTTCGTTTCGGTTATATTATAACCATTACGTAGGCACAAAAGCTTTGGTAATAAATCATACTTACTAAAGTAATTGTAGAGTATTGGGGGCTACAGATTTGAAGCCGCCCGGAATGGGCTAGCCGATAAAGTTTAAGAGGCTTTAGCAATAGCATAGTATAGTTAACCATAAAGTTACAACAGCAATTTACTTTTTTATAGACTCCAAGGGCTCGTTTACAGTTGACACTAATTTTATACATGTAAATTAATGATTTTGAAATTTTTTCAAAATATCGTTTGGGATAATGTGTCAATTGTCGAAGGGTTTGGACCTAATAAAAACGTATTGTTCAAGTGGACGTCACTGAGACTAATAGATAGTTAATTATTTGGATTATGAATAATTTTTTTGATAAATTTACTTATATTTTGATAAATTGTTCTTTTGACAAATTAAGTTTTTGTTAAATAATGCTTTAAAAAGTCTATCTCACTCCTTATTGAAGACCCGCACCACATGAAAATTGGACAAAAGACATTTATTTAGACCCTGAAGAATAATTGAGCCTACTAATGTATATTTTTACGCTAATCTTGACCGCGTACGAATGACGAACTTTTATATAAACTTTCGTCCCTTCTTTTGCACCCGCTAAAAATTAAATTCCCACAAAAGACTGATATATATTAAATTTTTATTACCAACCACAAGTTTATATACTAATTTTCACATTACTAACTTCAAGAATAACGTACTTTCGCGCAAACTTACAACCCCTTTATTTGCCCCTAGGGGATGAAATTCCAAAGATCCCTTCTAAGCGTTCATTTACGTCATACAAAAGACCTTTGTGCTAAATTTCATAGATATAGACCGAGTGGCGTTGGCTGTATGTTGAAGTCAGTAAGTCTATATATACATATGTACAATTGTACATAGAGGGAAAGAAAGAAAAAAGAAAAAGAAACAAAATTAACAAGAAACACAGCTGAGTGCAAAGTTCGCTGTGAATGCAAGAAACTTCACTTAGCGAAACTAACATGATAATGCTGCTTAATTACGTATCTCACTTGCCATTCCTGCTGCAGTGTGATAATATGTGGGCGAATGTGGGTAGTTTTAAAAAAACAACAGGAAAATACCTTCTTAGCTCCATTAACTTTTATGGACCATATTTTTTCAGGATTTTACGATTGAACCTCTGAAAATATTCCAACTGAATTATTACTGTATCGTTCTATATGTTGCATGAACCATTTACATTAACAAATATAAGTTACAGCTCTAGAGTTTCTAGGCGAACGTAAGAATACTGCGATTGACATTGGTCTTTGATAGAAGCGCCCATTTCTAGGCCGCAATGAATTACATCGCTTATGATTATTTTGCAGTTATGAACTGTAATACAAGAAACTTCCATATATTTATCTTCCAAAGTTGGTAGCGGAGGGTGCATTTAATACAAAATGGCTTTTTCTACCAGCCAATTTTGATCATCATCATCGTTGTCAGCCTCTTGATGTCCACTGCTGGACATAGGCCTCCCCTAATCAGCGCCACTCCATCCGGTCCTGGGCCTTCCGAATCCTAGCAGCTTCCCGCTGTCTTCTTTAGGTCGTCAGACCACATAATTGGAGGGCGACCTACGCTCCTTTTACCGAGACGTGGCCGCCGCTCGATGACCTTTCTTCCCCATCGGTTGTCGGTCATTCGAGCGATGTGGCCTGTCCATTACCACTTTAACATACTAATTTTGAGAGCTATGTCGGTGACGTTGGTTCGTCTACGGAATTCACCGTTTCGGATTTTGCCACGGAGAAAAACTCCGAGCATTGCTCTCGCCATAGCTCGTTGAGCGACTCTGAGCTTGTTGATAAGGCCCACAGTAAAGGACCACGTCAATCTACCGGCACCTAATTTGATGAAAATGTAAAATATTATTAATGTTACTAATTGACCATTTCCTAGTTTGCCATACTAATTAACTACTACGATTTCCGAAAAAAAAACGCTTCGTAATTTTTTTTATAATACTTGCTATACCTATACTTACCCATCTTTTAAACTTCAACACCTATTCCATGATGGGACGTAAACCTAACAGATAAAACGTGAGACCGTACTAAACTCCCCTGCCTACCCCTTCGGGCATTACGGTCATCGCATTATTGTTGCTTTTTTTAAATACTTGCTTTGTTTGCGACACGTTATTTTAGCGATGATATTATATTTTGACAGTTGATACTTAATAAAGGCTGCCATAAATCCGCCCAATTAGTTTAGTATATAGGTCATCAGATTAAATAGTGAAGCATTGGAGTCAAAATATATGAGTTTGTTTAATGTCCCTCGCGCAGGCGAGTCGATTAAGGATAGGGGTACAATAGATATATAATATAACTTAAAACTGATACTTGTTTTCACCATCATCACATCACATCAGCCTTTACCATTCCACTGCTGGATATAGGCCTTTTCCAAGTTGTACAACAACACCCGATCCTCCGCACATCGCATCCAGCCGCTTCCACCTGTCTCTCTAAAGTCGTCGTCAATACTTTAATTACCGTCATTTAATTCCGTCTTCAAATATAATGTTAAATATAAAAACTTCGTTCAATTTAAGGCTTAATAAGGTTTTCTAACAAATAAAATAAATTTCACCACAAAATGTTTTGTTGTTATCTATATATATCTACATAAATAAACAAATTACTTACTGGCTTAACATATATTTTTCGGGATAGCCACATTAGTAAACGTAACATCACGCCTGTGATCCCCGAAGGAGTAGGCAGAGGAGTGAAGTACACTCCCACGTTTCACCAGTTACGTGTAAGTGCCATGGAATAAGCGGTGAGCTTATTACCGTAT
>DWEE01000178.1:0-20615 GCA_018245755.1 Parelbella macleannani | reverse complement strand
TTGTCCATCGTCATCATACCCTTTTCGGTAATTGTCTCAGTCTTCATTGAGATATTTTCAAAGAAATAGATTCAAATGAATTGATTTATTGAACTCATTTTGCACGAGCTATGACAGTGGACATGTTTACTACAATTAGGCTCAGTGTTGAGAGTAAAAAGTGTGCCACAACCCCGTCTATAAATAGGCCGTACTCACACGTTCGCACAATTAAGTTACACGGCTATCGCTGAGCGCGGGCGGCCGCGTGGCGCATACGTCTCAATTAGCGGCTAGACATGAGCTCTGGGCCTCACACACGTAACGTTCGGACAATTGCTCCTATCGAACTGCCTCTATTTCGAACAGCCAGCCAAATTTTACACGCTTTACATTAGTTTCACCTGTATGTTTGCTTACGAAAAATATTAGTAGGTACCTATCTATTATTGTGAAAAAAAAAATGTTTGTTCACAATAATACAAATATTTTTCGTTCATTATTTTTATTCCGCCTATATTAAGAATTATTTTTTACTTTTTAGTTCGATGTGCTATGAAAGCGTGTTTTTTAGTTTTCTTAATTCTAAATACTTAGGTGTTGAATTTTAGTTCGTCAGTATGTACCTACTTAATTTTTTATACAAATCGAAGTAGGTACAATATTTTACAAAATATTATTATTTTACTTCAGATATTATTGCCATAATTATGAAAGAGATATTATTTTATTTCACATATTATTGCCCTAATTATGAAAGAGATTTAACACTTGCCTATTACATTTTAGAACTCTCATAGGTATTATTCCTATGCTATTAAAGCATCGACTGTGACAAACGACTGTGACAAACACATATTCTTTGCTACTTTATAGCAAATGAATTATTGTTTTGTTAAACAGACATAGCATGATTGCAATGCGATTTCGATTCCGATTGACTGCGAAGCCCGCGCGTCCCTACGGGCCGGTAAACGCGCGGGAGACCGAATTAGCTTACGGCTTACACGCTTAAAATCCCCCGGCGTCAATGAAATATTGCCCGACTTAAAAAATGGCTCGCCTCCCTCTAATGGGAAATAATGACCGATTAGTGGGGTAATTACTGCTCTACCTGTCATCTGTCGTGTCTTGTGCCGGAGCTGCTGCTATCGTGTTTTAAATCTTAATTTGTCCCATTTTCTAGAGCCCGGGAATTATCTGCTGCAATAATTTGTTCTGCCTGACAAGAAGTTTCATTTGATTTTGACAGTTTTATCTCTATGAACAAACATTTAAGCAGTAGGTACGTATTTTCTTCCTTACGAGTTTATAGGCCGATGATAAATTTCTATCTTCTTCAAATATAAATCGTGATTACGAGTCGAGTTTAATTTAAAAGTACTTATTATAAAATAATGATAATAAATACCGCTTTTATCACTCCACTGTAGGAATATAGATCTCCTCTCTGGCTGGCAATAGGACTGCCACGCTGGCCAAGTGCGGATTGGGAGACTTCAAACACCTTTACTTTTTTTTTTTATAAATTCTAAATTGTTTAAGTATACAGGTTTCGTCACTATGTTTTCCTTCACCGTTAGCAAGTGATATTTAAACTTAAAACGCACTTTTGTAAAGAGGTGTACGCCATGGATTTGAACCCAACTACCTATAAATTATGGTATAATAATTACTATGACCATTGTTAGGAAAGTGCAAAAATTTGTAGTAGATATTAAAGGTAGTTTTTTTGGCAAATAAATTGTTTAATAATAAGAAATATAACGGATATAAATATATAACTGATATTCTCATTCGGTTATATTTGCAACACGGCCACACAAAGTGGACCACACGAAAATACCACCCTCACTACTAACAACACCCTGTCATTTTGAAACATCGCTGCGATGTACAAAAACTGCACTATTTTTGTCAGTTTCAAGTGAGATAAATATTGGTGCAAAAAATTGCCTAAATAAATAATTAGGATATAAACAAGTCCGAAACTCAACAGGCCGATGAATAGTTGGTGGGATGCTATTCAAAATTGGGTAGTGCAAGGTTTGACATGTGTAGCGCGGCCGACCGCGCCGATGGCTCCCGCGCGCCGCCATGGGGCCGAAGCAGGGGCTTTACCACACCGACTTACAGATGGGAATAGGCCGCTCGATCGTTTTTGGGTGAATGTCGTTTTGTGGTTTCTGCGTGGATGCAATGTCGCTAATATATCTGTCAGAGGGGCGTTTTGTTTTGTCTCCGCGCGGCGACACATGGCAGTGATTTGTGTCGACCACACAAACGTGCGGCACTATTATAATTATTGTTATTAGCCGACGAAACATTTGTTATTGTCTTAAACGTTAACGCACACGTCCATGTATTAGGATTTCATTAGACGTTATGGAATCGCATCGAGCAATAGGTTCATATTTGTCATTGCATCCATTTTACATACATGCTAACAAATAGGTAGGTAACTACTGTCATTGTTTTTCATCACGTTCCATAATTTAGAGCAGCATATTAAAACTAACCTCAATAGGCAGAGCCTTTCGCCGAAGGTTCGCATAAACACACAGCTGCTTACATATCTGCCTGTGGACTTTATCATTTGCCTTGTTCTGCAATTCAAAGAAAGTTTAACAGGCACTAACATGAGATATGTTAAGTTTAAGTGTAAACGGCATAAAATACCTGTGACGACTGTCTGCTCGGTTGCACATCATTCTTAACATGAGTGTTCTTTCGGAGTGGGAACTATTAAAGCGACATTCTGCCAGGCTTAACACGAACTCTATAAAACTGCCTCGCGATGTTGCCTGTCTTGTTGAGTAAGTGATATCTTTGTTGTTTTAATAACACATTTAACAAAGTGATTCGCTACTTTTTGTTGTAATGTTAATGCGAATGTCGTTTCTTTAACTAAAGATGAAGCAACAAATAGATGCAAAACTCCCGTTCCGCGTATAAATCACGGGAGAGCAATAATGTGGGCCGGCAGCCCCGGGGGAGGGCGCGAGAGAAATGCGTACGACGAAAACACTTCCTTTTGTCACATAATCACCCAAATTGTTATTAGACGGAATAAAGACATATGGCCCGGGGGCTGAGAATTCGATGGATATTTATAGGAGGCATGAGAGACGACCTTTTAATAGCGTCATTTATATGAATAGCTCGCTCGGTGTCGGGTTTTCGGCACCATCGAGTTATTTATGTCCCCTTTTGACTGATTGAAATGTCATATTGTTATTTATATACATTGTGCACTAACGATATCGACGGGCGGCTGGAAATTAAACTACACTGTTTCTCTTACAATGTGTAGATTAGTAGATAACTATCCTAAATAACAAAACAAAAATTAATTTATAAAAAGATTTTAATTTAT
Source organism: Parelbella macleannani (assembly GCA_018245755.1). NCBI lineage: Eukaryota > Metazoa > Arthropoda > Insecta > Lepidoptera > Hesperiidae > Parelbella > Parelbella macleannani. The sequence goes on along the minus strand of DWEE01000178.1, from coordinate 17,260 downwards.
TGTCAAAATACTCGACTGCCTCGTTGGTCGAGTGGCTGCAAGCGCGACTGCCGACCGGGAGGTCCTGGGTTCAAATTCCGAATCGGGTGCCTAATATTGGATTTTTCTACTTTAGAATTTCTAGTAGTGACTCGTAGTCTGGATCTGTGCTCGCTGTATGGCAATAGGCTCACCACCTATTCTCTGGGACCTAAACGTAACTGGTGAAACGTGGTAGTGTAAGCACTACACTCCTCTGCCTACTTCTTCGGGATTACAGGTGTAATGCTACGTTAAAATACTTCTTACTTTTTCAATAGTAATAAAGTACTGTTTACAGTTAATAAGACAGTAAAGTTATATTCCTGAGTTTGTGGCAATTTTGTTTCTTTTTGTCATTCCCTCATCGTCATTCCCTCATAAAAATAATAATTTATGATCTCGGTGAGGGAATGATGTATTTTCTAATAAGTATAAAATAATTGATTATGTTTGTTTTATTGGTTTCAGTACCCTGAACGTCTATAATGTCAAGAAGTGGCAAATTATGTTGATCAATTTCTTAACTTCGTTCTTTAAATTAAAATAAAAAAGCTAAATTAATATTTAACATAACTTTTATAAATTAATTTGTTTTGTTTGTAACAATTATATTGTTACATTATTGACTTAATTGTTATATTTTTGCTATAAAATAAATAATTGGTGCATTATAAAGTTTTTAATGATTGTAGAGTGTACAGATGCGTGAGGGAATATTAAAAATCATTCCCTCACGCATCTGTTATTCCCTCATTTCGGATTTTATTATTTTTATATTCTATTCAAACTCATAAAAATTAGAGACCACTATAATACGTATTTTCCTTAAACAAGATATATGCTACGACTTAAGCAAACAAAATTCCATAATGAGTTAAACCTGTTAATAACGCTGATGTCCCATACTTTTATTTTTTCTATAATTAATTTCAATTGTATGTCTTGACGTCATTTAATTTACGTGCATTTATAACAGCATTAGTAAACACACGTATAGTTACAATATTGGCAATTAAAATACTGATAACTATGATAGCTACTGTCTACTATCATATAATAGCTACCAATAAAATAAGCGAGTAAAGTCTTTGCAATTATGGCTCTGTATAAATTGATACAACGAATGCTCAATACTTGTACATTTTGCAATAAAAATACAGCTTCACGAGAGCATTCTCGTTAAACAGAAGAGACGCTCCGGCGTATGTGACACAATAAATAAAGTATAAAATGCGCAGTAAACTCAAGTGGGGACTTGAAAGGGATTCAAATGGTTTGTTTTGACTACTTCGATCTGAAGAGGTATTAAAAAAATTATCAGTGGCCTCGAACTTCAAAGGTGTCCGCGCGGCCGCGCCGCATCCACCCGTGTGCCCTTCGGAACAACTGGCGGTTGGTCCTGTCAGCTATTTATCCGGGAATAGGTAAAGCAAAATATAATTTATGAAAAATGTATACGACACTGGACTACAGTTAATCACTCTCAACAATTTCATGAACTGTTGAATCCTTAACCTAACATACCTACGTGCTTACACCTAATGGGACACAATAATAACTGTTATCATGTTGTCATAACTTCTTTAAACAATCGTTCAACTATTAGGACTGCCTCGTTGGTCGAGTGGTTGCAAGCGCAACTGATAATCGGAAGGTCCTGGGTTCAAATTCCGGGTCGGGTGCTGTTAGATTTTTGTAATTTAGAATTTCTAGTAGTGACTCGGAATCGGAAATTGTGCTCGGTCTATGGCTATAGGTTCACCACCCATGGGACCTAAACGTAACTGGTGAAACATGGGAGTGTACTATATTTCTCTGCCTACCACTTCGAGGATTACGGGCGTGATAGTACGTTACGTTTTTAACTGTTAAGTGTAGGTATTCTTACGATGAATACAATTCTTATTGGCCCAAATATAGGTAAAAAGGACACTATTAAATTGTAAATTATTATAAAAATATTAGGATAGATTTGTGAAACGCTAATATCCTGTTCGACCTCAATGGGTACCTAGTGGAATGCGGGCGAGCCCTGTTTATTAGGCACGTCACTGAACGTCGCTGCAGTCGGCAGGATGAGCGTCGGCCATTAGTGTGTCACGGGCGCCGCACTGCGCGCCGCACTGCTCCACGCGTGCTAAGTTTTTGAATATGTAGTACCAAGGCGTCGCGCTTTTTGTGCGCCTGCACTTTTTATGCCCTAACATTTTTATTACGCCCTAACTCTCGGCTCTGTGCCATTAGCAGGCGCCAATATAAATTTGCGTTGGAATTTTGGCGCCAACTTTGATATGTTGGCCATACCGCTAATGTGCTTTTTGTTAATATTTTTACACTCGAAAACATTTACATTACGCAAATCGTATGACTACGATAATTGTAATTTCAGCGACAATAACAAATCGCGGCTCGCAAATCGCTACACCGACGCACTATCTCACAATGCTGGATAATTAATGCCATACTAATTGCTTCTAATGAGATATTGTGATATTCTTGGCAGACTCCCAATAGCTTGTCATATATCTATGTATACTATACATATGTACGAGTATGCTAATTAGCGATTAATTTTGCTAAGTGCTTAGGTATAACGAAACCGAGCTATTGACGAACCCTCAGAGGTTTGATAACTAATAATAATAATTGACCTATATTAATGATATTGATTGATTTTGTAACATATTAAATCAAGTTTTTTATAAATAACTTATAAGTACCTAAATGAAATACATTTTACGCAGACATGTTTCATTGGCAATTTGAAGACTTGTCAAAATATGTATACTTATAAGCTCACGTATAATGTTTTTTTACTAATAAAAAAAATGTTCGAATCGTTACTGCTCATCAGTTCCCAGCGTTAAAGCCCACCGAACAAAAAACCAAAAATTAGGTGTGATACAGATAGTACACAAATTGTTTGCGATAAAATAGTCTTAGGTGGTGAAGCACCGGGGCGTAAACCCGGGAGATACGTGCGCGACGGGCAGTGTCGGCGTGTGAACTGCGCGCCGTGAGAATGTGGTCGCGGCCGGGTCGGCTGCGCTCGCCATTGGATCATGTCAATTTGGAGATTGAACATTTCAATCGCGGTTTAGGTTAAGGGACTCATTTTGAGCCCGGGACATTTCATATTATCCGTGGTCATTTGTAACGTTAAGCACTGACCGTCGTGGGCCGCCAATGTTTAGTTTATGTCAATCTACAAACCATCTTTTAGGCATCTTTTAATTAGGGATACACGTTTTAATAAGCCAATTTTAATCATCTCAGCTTCATTAATGCTGTGAGTGTCTGTGGATTGCAGTGACCACTTTGCACCACTGTTATAGCGATCAGTTCATTATCATTAAGAGTATGTTTAACATAACATTACGTTACGCCTATTTTTCCCTATAAGTGTAGATTACAAGATTGGAGGAACTCTTAATAAGTAGGTACACAAACACTGAATATGCTGCCCTATAGTTCCCGAGGGCATGTCAAATATGTATGTATATATTAATCTCTATCAACCAGAATGGACAAGGTTCACGACGTGCTTAGGACACTGGTCTATAATTTTATGTAGTTTACTAATTTTAATGCGATGTAAATCAAGACTTCCACCAACCTCGACCTCCACCAACCACTCGACCAACGAGGCGGTCTTTATCTAGTAGGTACTAGAGAAATTCATTGTTATGAAGTGATTGACATTACAAATTATCGTTTAGATAAATTCCAAATACCTGTGCAAATCCGGACCATTTTTCGTTTAAAGAAATATGAGAAGCTATCATAGTACCTTGCTATTACCTTAGCATGAGACGAAACTGGGCATTTAGACACTTTTTGTCGTATGAGACAGTGATAACAATTTGACAGGCCAGTGAGCAGCGCAGGCGCAGCGAATGTGCGCGGACAATCGGCGCCACCGCGCTCCGCTGGAGACGTTTCTTGTATTCGCACTCGATACTGATCGCTACGCACTTCGTGAGCAGACAACAGTCAGCGAACAGCGTCCAAGCTTCAAGTTATGCGTTACGTTCAGAACTTACCATTCACACATACTGTTATATCATATCGTTTGAAAGCGAAAAAGCGCTAGATTTGTACCTCTCTGTAACACATTTTTCCTGTAATTTTTTTCGACATTTAAGTCTACAACTTTTAATTTAGTTTTAGTTTTTCTTCTTTGGATACACCTCAGGCAGCATATTCTTATATATATAATAGACTTATTCGACGAAAAATCTACATACCTGCTTATGTGGAGATGTTGTGTCACCCTTCTAATTTGGTATACTATTCTATTTTATTATTGTAACTTTTAATTTTTTGACATTCTATTATTTGACATCCTGTACCTAATTACTTAATTTTAGTAAATTGACATTAATTAATTAATTTTGCTAAATTGACATCTAGACGCACGGCAGGTTACCATTCTTGTTTGGTTGACATTCCAATGGCCAGAGCGAAACGGTTTGGTTCCACCTTGGTTCTTATCCAGACGGTCAAGGAATGGAACACCCTGCCGGCGTCTGTGTTCCCGGAAACATATAGGTAATTTGGGACTCTTCAAAACAAGGGTGAATAGGCTTTTCCTAGGCATGTGTGCTCCTCCATCTTTGGACGCATTCGCGCTTTCCATCAGGCGAGATCCCGACCAAACACTAGCCTATCACATGATAAAAAAAGACATTTGTACCATTGACATTGACAATGCTATCGAATTTGGACATCTGTTATGATAGATGTAGTTGTAAATTGTAAATTGTAGTTGGAATAAATAAATAAATAGATATTTCAATTGTAGTAGTCTTGCAGATTTGTCATAGTTGAAAAGCTAAGTTTTGCGTATTGGAATACATTGATTTGGATTCATTAAACCTTTCCACGTTTTTTAATATAAAATTCCTACATTGGACCCGTGCGTCGTCGGAGCGGGCTCCCTCCAAAGCCGGCGGTTGGTCACGGCTGGTATTAATTAATTCCTCAATAGAATCACGTCGCCTGTGTTTGTGAGGGGCGGCTGCTGAGCCGGCGGCCGCGCGGGTGCGTGCCCGTCGTTTGTATCGCTGACACCGCGTCCATCGCCGGGCGCTGGCGGCGGCGCGCGGGCGGCGACCGCGGTAGCGAGTAATCGATAGCGATTTGGTTCGTTACTCGGAGCTCTTTAGTCGATGGCCTTCGCTCGCAATGGCAAATAGGGTGACCATATGACGAGCATCTAGTATATTAAAGTTATTCTTGCTGCCCCACTGAAAACTATTATATTTAATCGTTAATTGGACAAAATATTTGCTCGAAGCTCACCTATCCTGAATTCTTCAATCAGCCTCATCATAAATGTCGTTGTTATTATGAAATGCATATGATATTGTCACAATATTAATTAGAAAAATAAGCAATAGCACGTTGCTTCAGAAACATACAAATGCTTGTGATGGCCACAAATAAGTATACGGCCAAATGCGGATACAGGCCATTGAAAACCGGTAGGTATAGCGATAATGCTTTTGTTTTTAAAACACACCTTATAGCAATACCCTCAGTACAGTTCAGTACAGAAAGAAAACATGTAAAAACGACTACTTACATACGAAAAATAAAAAGATATTCTTCTTCATTTCAAAAGTGACTGACGTCACTTCAAAAACAGTCCTGTGGCGCGGTGTCCTGGCGGTGGCGGCGGTGGTGGCCCCGCAGCGACAGCCGACAACCGAAACGCACGTATTGGCGCATTCGAGCAGCCTGCTCTCGTGTTAATGCCGGCGGTGTGAATGAATGTGGCTGAAAAAGTGAGAGATTTAATCACGTGGATTGCTTTATCCTCGTCCTTAACTGGAATACCTAAGTGTTAAGTTATTTTTATTTACCGCATTAAAATATTGAAGTACCATCACAACACGAGACGAACGGTAACTCAAGCGAGAAGCGTAATCTTATACATTAGTGGGTACCGATTGCACTTACTTGTGCAATCTGTACTCACTTATTAGGAAGTAACTTATAAATATACTTATTTGTTTACCTCAAAATACGCAGCAATTATCAATTACATCGCATTGTCAAATTTTCCTCATTCAAATTTATCGGTAACGGAATGTCTGTTGGAAAAAAACCGTTCCATTTTTAAAATATCAATTCGCGTTCGACAGCAACAGTTTTTCCGGCAATTAATCAAGCTTACAAAAGTAGCTGCTCACACGTCCGGTGGACGCGGGCTCGCTACGCTTTTTCTGCCAATAGATTGGACGTTGGAATCCTATAAAGAGTCGTTTTTGTTTGGGATGTGTATCGGACACGCGTAACGAGGTGTCCGTCTGCAGCAGGATATTCAATTTGTTCTCGTTAAGGAGCTGTCTCCGTCTTTTGTTCATGAATCACGCTTTGTAAAGATGCGTCGGGCCTGCTCCCCTCGGGCTCGGACGTGCCGTGGAAAACGTCTTCAATGCTACCGACGATCTCTCTGCTGCTATTTTGGTTACTTACTCTTCGCATGTACCTACATAAAATAACTTATGTACGAGTAATTATGTAGTTCCTAATGCAAGTGTCGATAAACTATATGGGTCTAGCAGCTTCAAGGCAAGAAGGTATTGCTGTCAAGAAGTTTTTGTATAACCTTTCTATGTACCTACTTATTTGAGCTGACTTATCATTGTTGTGTTTATCGTCCTCGTCTTCATCATCGTCAACAACAGCATTTTTACAATTCCACTATTTGACGCGTGACATCTTTCAGAACGAGGAAGACATTCTGTTGTACTGTTACTATTGAAATCATATACCTCTCATTGAGTTAGGTTGGGTGCTTTTTAACAGGTGGGGTCTGCAAGTACCTACTTTATTCGAACAGTTCTAAATCCTCGAAACGTTTGATAATATCTCTAGTAGTACCTATTAGATTTTTAATAAACTATATGACTTTAAAAAGTGAAAAAGTAATAATCAGTAGCGTTCACCCATTCACCAGCAGCCCGCATTCGCCTTCACTCCTTAACTTCACAGATTACTCTTTGCTACATTCGGCATAAATGCCGTTTATTTATTGAATTATTAATAGTCACACAATTTAAGTTAATTAGGCGTAGTATTTGGTAACATTTATCAGAATGTAGGTATATAGGGAAAAGCTAATAATGTGCGTTTCAAAGCCCCAGGACAACATGTGCCAGTGGCGGCGTCATGGACACGGTCACAGCGCCGTCTCGGCTGAACGACTGGTTTCATATCACGGCCTATTTGCGGCGCAGTGTCTCCGCGCACAGACACTCGCGCCGACACATAATGGCCCGTGACACTGCCTCTGTTTTTGCTTCTTAATTAGGGATAAGTATCCGGTTAAGCTTTTTATATTTATTGCAGTCAATATTGTGATAAGCGCCCGCGTCTGGGCGCCTTTTGATGTTTCTGATTAGCGATCAGTTAAGTTAATGTGGCGCGCTCGTAAATATAGCTTCAATGGTACAAAGCGCGCTCGGCGGCTGCGCCGTGCGGATAGGTTAGCAACATTGAGCTCTGTAAGTTCGTTGCATGGCAACGGTTGCATAACTAAACGTATAGAACTATTGATACAAACTGCAAAACTTGAAATATCATCCACAAACACTTTATGATGAAGGATCCTGTGGACCCGGAAAGTTTTGAATTTAAAAACACACACACACACATTAGCTGCTCACTCCGCTTTGTACCATCAGGTCAGCAATTTGTCTGTACTTAACTAATTTCAAATGTACTTATTTGCAACTGAATACTGATATCAGTCGGCTTCAACTGGTATCTACTTACCTACTAGTAGCGCCGAGTGAGACGTATTCTGTTACTGTTTAGGTATACTGACGTACACTTTGAAGATATTTCATTTTAATGAAAGTTATACTGCATTTATACTTACCGATCCGTTATTGTGTAAGAAATAATAACACTGTTGCTTATTTAGGTATAAGAAAGAAATAAATAAAACCATAAACTGAAGAGTTATAAAAATTTACATATTACAATTTCTTTACATAACGACTACTTACATTTATTTTCGGTAGCCGTTTAATTTGTTTCAACTCGCGAGTTCGCGTGGCGTGCGCCGTGTCGACGGGAACATAAGAGCTAAGACTAGCCGAGTCGCGTGTCCATCGCAACTTGCAACATCTATAAACACATTAACAAGTTAAATTATTTGCTTCGTAATATAATATTCGCAACTTATATTGATTCATAAAAATTATAGATAGCATTAGTGTGTTATTGAGCCAAAGTAATTTAATATCGCCTTACGCGCCATGAGTCGCTTCTAACTATATTAGGTACCTACTGCTAGCGTGCAACTCAATTTATAGTTTAACTCTGGCGTAGCCCTAAAACTACCTATCTACTACTGTGTCGTATGGATTCTACTACGACTTCCTCTTTCATTTATTTATACGATTGCTTTGACGTACCTACTCATGGGTCCTGTCATAAGTGAATTCTAAAAACGAATTTCTTGTAATTTAAAATTCGACCAAGCTCATTAAAAGACGATTTGGTACAACATGTAAGCAGTTGTTTCTCATGAAAATCGCAAAGCTGGCTGTGTTACTGCTGCAAATGAGCTCCGGAGCGCCTTAGAACAGCGTAACACGAGGCGCGGAGACAGCGCGTCAGGTGCGCGCTGCGGCAGTCGCGCGCCCGCCACTGATTGGATGTTTTTGTGTGCCCTAACGATGTCTTTGGACTTAGCTCTTTTTTGGCACTTTGGCTGTTTTATACAGTCCTAATTGAGGTTCCCATTCGCTAAGGATGCGATTAGACCGTGATTAATACGGCCGATGTGCCGTTTTGATGCCGTCCGGATTTTTATTCATATTTTACAAGTAAACTGTTTCCTTTTATAATTTTCAAATTCCTCGAATTGGACGTGACGGTGACCGAATGGAATTCGATTTTTGTAAAGTTATTTTTTGTAACGAGCGCGCGGCTGTAAGGCGCAGCTTTTTGCACAATCGTACGAACCGCTAATGGGCTCATGTAATTGCGTGTTAACTTTAAAAAGCGAATTCCAACGAGCTGACAATGCATAGGCAGTTTAAGTTAACGACGCCGATCTCGAGAGGCGAGGGTTATTTTATTAATTTCTGCGGTGAACCGCGCCCTACAGAGCGCCGATCGCGCAGACTGGCCACCTTCGCGCAGGTCGACATGCATATTAAAATTGTATTATATTAGTATATTAATAAAGGTCGCGTGAATTACGGTAATCGACAACTTTTTGGCATTCATTTTTACCGCTATGTTGCCTTTTTCTTAAGCCGCCGGTTAAATGATGTTACGGCTTAATGACTAAACCAACTCGTAAGCAGATGTGCACAAGGCGGCATAGCAATTATGTATTCATATCGCCGGGCTCACGTTTAAGCGTCGTCGATAAGAAATCATGAAAACCATACACATAGATAAAACCGTTTACGCAAAGCATCTGTGAAAAGTAAGCCAAGCAGTAAACAAAACCATTTACAAGTTAATTTCAAAAAACAATTATATTCGCTTCACGATTTCAGAGCATAGCGAAATAATGCAGATAATATAAGAAATAGGGCAACACCGACCGGATGTACAGATAGCGCCATTGTTGTTCTGTGTCTTCATTTCCGTTATGTTTATTAGAGAGTCGTAAAAGGAAATTTGTGATTGTAACTGGCGGAACTGAATCAACGAAACGGGCCGAAAGCCAGATAGCGTTAATTCGATATTAACATTTTCATAAAAAAATATTCGTTACAATGTTGGAACTTGTTGTTTTCTTCACTCTGAAAGCTTTTACGAACAGCCCGTATATTATTGTGTGCTCGTTAAAATGTAACGATTGCTGGGTGTGTTTTATTGTATGTTTTACGACAGAAGAGTTACATTTTAGCGCTGCGGGCGCTTTATTGCAGTGTCATAGAGTGGAATGATGTTTTAGTGGCTGATAACGAGTCACAAGCGTTGCTTCGTCGTACGGCACGGCCGAGTGGCGCTGATAATGCTCTGCTGCTTTAATTTGTTCCTTCGGCTTATCTACGGAACACCTCTCTGTACTTCATTTGGGGCCCTGGGTTTTATGGCCGCGCTATTGACATCGAAGTCTAGTTAAGAATAATTTGTGATTTCCTCCATTTATGACCCAATAACCGTAATGAATCGTTGATACAGGTCGATGTTTAACGAATAAATTTAAATTGTTTCAGATGGTCAGTCAAATCACCTCAACCTATTCAACTCGAGGCCGCAGCCGAAGAAGAAGCGGAAATCGCGAACCGCCTTCACTAACCACCAGATCTTCGAGTTGGAGAAACGGTTTCTCTATCAGAAGTATCTTTCCCCGGCGGATAGAGACGAAATAGCCAGCTCCCTCGGACTTTCGAACGCACAAGTGATCACTTGGTTCCAGAACAGACGAGCGAAACTAAAGCGAGATATGGAGGAGCTGAAGAAGGACGTGGAGAGTGCCAAAGTACTGTCGGCGCACAAAAGTTTTCTCGAGAACGTGACGGACTTGGGCATTTTGAAGAAGAAGGCGATGAGCATAGGCGCGAGCGAGGAGGCCGCGACCAACTTGGTGGTGAACGCGTCCAAATGAGACGCGGCGGCGCGCTCGCTCGCGCCCGGCCTCTACGATCGACGCTCGCTCCATTTTTGATTCGGCTCCAGACTGTTCTGTACCGGAGTGGACGTGTGTGGACTGCGACTCGACGATGAACCGAGTTTCCGATCGTATGGTGACTAGTAAGGTCGTCCGCGGAGGCGTCCTACTTACTGTTATCGACGAACTGTATAGTGACAGTAGATGTTGTATCTTCACTAATCTAGTGCCGTGTTGTAATTTCACTATTTAAAACTGATGTAAATAATATAATGTCCATTTCCATGTTGTACAAAACTTTATAAAGAAGCTTCGTTCTAATAAATGTGATAGTTGATTGTATTGTCTAAGTACTTAATATTTCATAGAGATATTCCTAAATTATTTATTGTGAATGCAATTATCGGGTGGCATGAAGGAATTCTGTTCTGTATACCTTTATCTAACTTATTAAGAATTAATGTATCTATTTCCTTTATACAAAGTTTACCAGTAAACCTCTCCCTTGTGCAATAATGAAACTGTTACGAGCGTTCCTTTTGTGCCAACGATAATTCCTATATAATAAGCTGTAAATATTATAACTATTATATTGTATGTACATGTAGAGCGTTTAGTGATAACCGCTATTTTATTAGTAGTTCTGTAAACACGCGTATGAATACGGATGTAATGAACATCGTAGTTTTAAACTAATATTCAATTAGTACGGATTACTAATTTCGAATTAGTACGAGTTAATTACCAAGTGGCTGTCGACTGGCGACCACGTAAATTAAAAGTATCATGAACGATACCTGAGAAGCGTTCGACCGCTGCGCTTTAAGTTCCGTTCAACATGTTCGTCATTATGATTAAAACCACATTCATGTGTTGATTATGTTAATAAGGAACACTACATTACCTAAATAAAACAAATTGGCGAGTAATACATTCATTGAAACTATTTAAACAATGTTCTTTATGTCTATTAAAATGTGAAACAATAATATACCTAATTGTGAAAAAAAAAACACTCGAGTATGAATCTGAAAAAAAAATATATTAACCAGGTGTTCTTTGTACACTCGATCATTTAGTGGCAAAATGTTAAATGTAAATGTTGGAAAATATGTATAACTATGTAACATGTTATTCCGTTCGACGACAGAGGTATATTCGGCTCGGAATTTTCCCTACTGTAACGTTCCTGTCCCTTTAAAGAAGTATTTCTCTGTTAACATCTACACGGATCGCTGAGTTTTAAGTTACCAATAGAATAAAACAAAAATCTGTAGTTTATCCCACGAAATTGCGTAAATTGCTATATGAAACCGATTTTGTATTATACATATTATGCATACATAATATGCGATTGCACAGCAGCAATTCTGTAATTGTATATACCATACTGATCAAACGGATTGATGGAGACGCCCGCCTGGATATGTAACGCACGCCAACGTTTAGAATCTCTACAGAAGGCTAACTGTCCAGACAATTCATCTACTGTTACCTAATAATGACAACTAGCGACCTCTGCCCACAGTATGGATATATCGTCAGCATTAACCACTAACAACTCTATACAAAATTGTTTATCTGAGGCAATATGCTAACTGACCATGTACTGCGAACACTTCCTCTGCTACCTACAATAACAATGTACAAAATATGATAGAAAATAAAATTGTACAAGTCGAACGCCTCTTCCACCGAGAGGTCTAATTTTGACTTGTTACTGTTTTTGTATTCGTCGTAGGAACGAGAGGTTCCTTACAACGGCTGTCTCCAGCGGCACCGCGCTGGGGCGGCGCCGCCGGCTCGCGGCGATGTGAATATTACTTAATGTAAATAAACGATTATGTGTTCTACATGTTGGTTTCATTTACACACAAACACACATAAAGTCATTACCTTATAATTATGTTATAATTATTATATTATAATTATTTATCACTTGCATCAGCCTGTCACCATGCACTGTTGGATATAGACATGATCCCTACACTGGGCGCGTGGGTTAGGAATCGCGGAGTCACAGCCAGCGGACTTGGGCTTGTAGTATGAACCTGGGGACCCCTTAAACCTCAGAATGTAATTATTAACATATTTTTATAATATCCGATAGAAGCATGTTAGTGATAGAATAATTAAACCTTGAAGAAATGTCTCGGGACATCCTCCACAAAGACATTTGAACCCAAAGTAGGCAGAACTCACTCCTTGGCAACCGAACAACTGACAAAAAGGTGTAGCTATATAGTATTGATAAAAACAACAACTCATAAACATCACCAATGCATACGACAATAATATTTGTACTGGGTGGGAATAGAACCCACGACCCGCGACTCAAAAATCAGGGCTGCTACTGGGACAACGGGACTGTACAAATGGACAATATTTATCATACAGACTAAAGTAGCTAGAAAAAGGGTGTTGTGGCTATACAAATATCATCTAGTTGTATCCAGCGGGAGTTTAGTGACACTAAATGAGACAGCCGCTTTACCCTTTCATTCAGTACTATTTTAATATGTAACATGTGTAGACGTAACATTATGTCTGTAATCCCCGAAGGGGTAGGCAGAGTAGTGTAGTACACCCCCACGTTTCACCACTTTCGTTTAAGTTCCACAATGGAATAGGAATAGCCTATTGCCATACACCGGGCATACATTCAGACTCCGAGTCCCTACTAGAAATTTTAATATAGAAAAATCCAATAGCAACCGACCCGGGATTTGTACCCAGGACCTCCCGATCGGCAGTTGCGCCTGCAACCACTCGTCCTACGAGACAGTAAAAACGTAACATCACGCCTGTAATCCCCGAAAGGGTAGGCAGAGGGGTTTACTACACTCCCACGTTTCACCAGTTACGTTTAAGTCCCATGGACTAGGTGGTGAGCCTATTGCCATACACCGGGCACTGACCCAGACTCCGAGTCACTACTAGAAATTCTAAATTAGAAAAATCTAATAGCACCCGACCCGGGATTTGAACCCAGGACCTCATCGGCAGTCGCGCTTGCAACCGCTCGACCAACGAGGCAATAAATTAATTTAATTCCTTAATTATTTCCCTAAACGACGACACTAACATCTGTTTACAGAATACACGCCTCCCAGTCACACAATAAAATGATTAAAATAAAAAATCATTTGTATTACAGTTATAATCAGTCGCTAAACTTCGATACATGTGTGTGCACCTGACTCATTACTCATGTGCTTATAATACAAACCCTGTATTCGGTTTTGACCCAATACCTACACGATTTTATCCATAGTTCGGGGTAAAACCATAATAATTGGAGGTTTGTTATTTTTTTATTTAAGAAAAAGTACTTGGTTTAACGACAAAAAATTATATTGACACGTTGAGAATAATGACTAATTCAAGTCAATCTGGTGTCATTTTATATCTGTGACCTCTAATCTTGAATCTAGAAGCTTCTAGCCTTAGGGTCGCGGTCCTACCCCAGTCTCCCCCAATGGCCATAACATAAACCTGTATAAGGATGTGAAACGGATGAGACGCACCGAATGTTTTCAATGCATGAAGGTTACGTTGAACGCCCAGAGTCCCCATTTATTTGGCAAACTTGTTGAGAAAGTTTAATTGATTGATACGTAAATTGAAACCAACGACTTATTAAAGGCTGATTAGCAATTAAGTATAGGTACTTAGTATTATAAATAAAAAATACATTTTTATACTATTTTCCAAAATAACTACATTAATCACGTACCTATTTTTGCGATCTAAATATCGTCCTCGGGGACGGAGTTAGGCGTCTTAAATGACATTTTTAGAATATATCTTACTTTGTTAAAATTATGATTGTTTAGTTTATAACAATGTTTCCGGGTTCTTGATCGTTTGTTGCATAAAAGAAATATTCTACCTAATATTTTGACGTTTTGTTCACTGTTCTACATGTGTTAAACTCTTTTATAAGCTTGTTTTAAAAAAGGGGGACGATATTTGGCGATGTACCCTACCTATTTATAATATTTTAGACAAGTGTTAACAAAATTTCGTACTGTTAGTTTACTGATTCATATTTCAATTTTTTCTCTACAGAATTGTGTACTATAGTTAATAGTTAATGGTAAAGTATAAAAACGAAATATTTATCTATGTATTTTCCACAATCAAATAGTCCGTATGGAGTGCATTAGTTTTATCGCCGTTGTATAATATTGTTGTTCTGTAGTTTGATAGAGCCGGCAGGCTCGTTTGATGTTTGGCGTCGCGTGCCCTAAACCAATACCGGAATAAGGGGCGGCACACACTGGGAAATAATACAAGACATCGACTTGATTTTTTTTTGTTCAGGTTGTCTAATGTATTTCATATAACCTTATTCTATTCAAAAAGTTATCACACCAATAAATCGATCTTTTAGTTTTTAGGTTCACGTCACACACACATCACACACATCATCAGCATATCTCAGTCTACTGCTGGACATAGGCCTCCCCCAACGAGCGCCATCGCGCCCTGTGTTCGGCTTGTTCGGTTCACGTCAAATCGAGCAATATTTTAGAATAAAGGTAAAAGGTTTCCTATGTAATTGTAAAATTTCAGGACTGCAGCTTCGACCGATGTCGGCATTTAATAAAATCTCGTCTAGACTTGATATCGGGAGTCGAAATGATTCCGGTTCCTTCTATCCCTGCTACTGAATATAGATAATATTTTAGATAACTGACGACAACAGCGGCCACGTGTTTATAAAATCGGTAATATGACGATTTATTAAAAGCATTTGTGGTGAAACAATCTTGCAACTTAAAATTGTTGATTGTATTATACTGTCGGTGTGCTTTACTTATACATGATACATTATATTAAATAAAACTCGTTGTAAAATAATAAAACAATGTTAGAAGACAAATGTAATGTAAAAATGCACGGGAGCTCTAGGTATATATGAATAGAGATATTTGGCACTCAATGCTCTCTGTTTATCCCTAAGGGATCGGACGTGGTAATATAATAATAATAAAAATTAGAAACAAAATAAAAGTGTAATCCTAGCTTTAAACTTGATATCGAATAACACATTAGAGATTCAAATTGTTAAAACTGTAGGAGAATTTGTTACGGCTGAGAGTTTGTTATTCGTTAATTGGTCGCCGTGTGGCACACTTGTCCAGTTACATGCGACCTGCACTTAATTGCGCGTAAACTTTGTCCGCGGCTCAGTTTACGTTGGTTCACTGTTGTGGCAAGGTGCCCGCCTCGCTATCCGTTCACATTAGAATACTCGTCGGCAGTGGTTAGCGGGCCGGCCGGGTGTATGTATGGCCCGGCGTACATCGGCTGATGAACCGTAAACAATAAATAATTGCCGCAATAACAAGCGAGTGGTTATTTTTCCGTATTTTACGCGATTTACTCGTTCGTTTGTTGAAAAAATAATTAATAGGCGAATTGCATGTTTTAGGCAGCGATAGCCTAGTGGCTTACGTGTCATCCCTGCTCTCTGCGGAGCTTACTTTGTAACTCTTAGCATACTTACACTTTAACTTCATGAAGTTCTGTGCATTTTAAGATTAAAATATTATCGCCTATAACAATGAAGAAGTGTACTTACAATTTGTTATATTGTTCTCTAAGAAGTGTGAAGTTTGAAAATCCATATTTGAAAAGCATGGCAAAATGTGATGTTCAAAATGGCTTCTCATTTTAAAAGATGATCTCTGTAAAATAATGGAGTAATAAGAAGATAAGGACGATAATAATAAATTTGCGTGTTGATAAGAATTTTAAACACCTGTCATATATCAGCCCTTCTAAGGCGACTGCTGTAAATAGGTCTTCCCTCAGCGGCTTTTGCCCAGAATCCCCAGACTGGGGATGCGGGTTGTGGATTGCAGAGAACAACTTCTCGCACTGCCTACGCCGCTGCTCCCTGCAGCCGTGACTGTGCAGGCTGGGTCATACCGCGATCTACTAGCGCCCGCCCCGGGTGAAGTCGTTTCTTACGAGACCCTGTATCCCTGTACGGAGTCGAGGGAAGAGCTTTATCCGCCCCGACATGGACTTATAAACATGTACCTACCTGAAAATGTAAAATAATAAATGATAAAAATAACAATGAATTTTGCACTTTATTGCACTTTAAACATACACCAGAAAGCATCCTTGCGATGGCTGCCGTGTAGTCGTAAATAGCACAATCGTTTCCCTGTAACATTTTCAAATCTCTTTGTTAAACATTTCCCTACTGCATGTTTACTGTCCCCTGCGACTGGAGCTTGGAGTGAGCTTCATTTTGTAAGTAGATGAGATCCCAGCCCACAAAACATTTTTGTACAATATCAGTAACCCTTGTTTTCGTGTAATCATTAAGAAATCATCAATATTTATTTACCTGCATCACTCTGTATGGCATTTGTGGATTTCGAGAAAGCCTTCGATTCCATCGAAACCTAGGCTGTTCTGGAATCCTTGCAGAGATGCCGCGTAGACTGGCGATACATAAAGGAGATAGCTAGAAGAGGACATAGCTAAAAGAGTTAGCACGTTGAAGTGGCAGTGGGCTGGTCACATATATCGTAGAACTGATGGCCGTTGGGGCAGACGAGTTCTAGAATGGACACCACGGACTGGCAGGCGTACTGTGGGTCGTCCACTGGTCCGTTACAT
>DWEE01000177.1:0-20635 GCA_018245755.1 Parelbella macleannani | reverse complement strand
GGGCCCACGGCAGGGTGTTGAATGCGTTGGCGATGTCTAGGGACACCGCCAACAACACCTCGCCGCTGGATACCGCGTCCTCCGCCAGAGCCCTCACCCGGGCGACCGCCCCGACGGTGGATCTGCCCCGGCGGAAGCCGAACTGGTACTCACTCAGGTCCGGTCCCGTTTCCTCTAGGTGCCGAACGAGGCGGAAAGCCACTATCCGCTCAAAGAGCTTTCCCACCTCGTCCAACAGCACGATCGGCCGGTACGCGGACGGCGAGTCCGCTGGACGACCTTCTTTCTTCAGCAGGATCAGTTTTCCCGCCCTCCAGGAGCGTGGAAACCGACCCTGCCGAAGGCACGCGCTGAACAGCGCACTCAACCTGTGCTCTAGCGGGCCCGACGCCAGAGCCCAAGCACGACCGGGGATGCCGTCCGGGCCAGGAGCGGTATCCTTGGCCCGCATACGACATATGGCATTCCCCAGCTCACCGGTCGAGACAGGCGGAACGATTTCCTCCTCCGCTAAGGGCGGATTTTGAAGAGGCGGCTCGTCCGCGGTTCCCAGCGGGAACAGCGTGGCGACCACCCGATCAACCAGCTCGGGCTGAAGGCTCTCCGTAAGAGGGGGAGCCCACGGACGGAGTTTGCTCCGGACCCTCTTATACGGCCTCCCCCAGGGGTCGCCGCTTAGAGCCTCCAGCATCTGCTCATTAGCCTCGCGCTTGGATGATCTGATGGCTAAGATCAAAGTGTAGTATCTGTTCTTTTCAGCTTAGTGGTTGAATTACCTTAGCAACTTTTACACACACGATATCCTGCATACTATGTATTTTAACTTGGCTAGCGTTTTTACTTTGTCGTATTTTTTATTATTTTTTTTTCCTACTGAGCACTCAAAAGATTTTTCTTATTATTATGCAGGCATAATAATGTTTCCTTATTTCATTTTATTTGTAAATGCTGTAACAAAAAATTTATTAAATGACCTCAAGCAGGACGCGTACCAAAAGTTGTCGTTGCCTGGCTTAGAAACAACGCAATCCAATTAGTGTGGCAGAGATTTCATTTAGAATACCTAGCTGAAGCGTATGATAGTAGTTTACTTTGATATTGAAGAAATAGGACTAAATTAACTTAGTTTATTAGCTTCGATAGTAATCCGACCGCTCTTTCAATATGCTCAGCTAACTGTTGGGAGTTGACTTCAGAATACTGTTCAGGGTTGTCACACGATGATAATATAATGTTTAACTTAAAGAGGTGGTATTCTGACCGACATAGGTACATGTCAAAGAAACAGCAAAGTACATGAATACATATAAATATACGAATACATTCTTCAATAAACTACGTCATATTTGTTTTGGATATTAGTATCTAATATAACTTTACTTGCTCGTCAAAACAATATTATCTGAGTTTGTAGCAACTTGAAATTAAAGCATTTCGCAGTTCTGTAACTGTTATAATTTTATTTTAAATGTATATGTTACGTTACTACTTATTTTGCTAGTTTATTATTAAATGAAGCTGCGTGTTGCAACATACGATTTATTCTTTTTTTTCTTTTTCTCTCCATAAAATATTAAAAAGGCGGACGTACTGTAATAGCGGAGCAGCAGCTGACGCATACCTGCACCAATAACGGTAATAAGCACAGAGCAGGCTTGCAGAGGGTATTTAGATTGGAATGGAATTCATTAGTGACACTAATTGGGAATGCGTTTGATTGTACAAATAATTATATTACTCATCCAACCGCAGTTCACTTTTATGTCTGTGTTTATGCGACGCTACCACGGCTTCGGTTACCAAAGGATTTTGTTATTAATTTTGAAAAATAATTTGTATGATTTTATGATATGAGATTGATTTGTTCATGAATTGACTCCTGCAATTTCATCAACTGACTTTTTTGTTAGTTCGAAGTCAGAACCTAGTTTTTAAAAGACTAGCCTTATTAAAACTATTTTGAATAACAAGTTATACTATGTATTATCGATATATTATGTATATGTACAACCGCTTATAATAAATATTCGAGATACGCCAGGTGACAATCGTAAAAAAATTTATGTAATAATTTTCCAGGAAGAACACGACTCCTCCGAGGTGCGTTTACGGATTGCAGGTAGTGGATTTTCCTACTGGCACTTGTGACCGAAGGAAAAATAGAAAACTAAATAGGTAGCTCAGTAGGTGGATCAGTGCGCGGTGTATGGCAATAGGCTCACCACCTATTCCGTGGGACTTAAACTTAACTGGTGAAACGTGGGGTTGTAGTACACCCCTCTGCCTACCCCTTCGGGGATTACAGGCGTGATATTACGTTATGTTACGTTAAATAGGTAGCTACACCATACTAACACGGTGGAGAAGGAAACTCTACACTAAATACGCTACGACAAACTTCTCTGACTTATTCATCGAGTCTATCGTTGTAGCGTTGTACTTTGAATCTTTTAATCTCGTCCTATCGTTGCAGGAGACGTCAATCCTACCGGATTGCAGCGTAATAATAGATGCGTGACTAATTAGGAGATTAAGCACTAATGGGCTCTTTTCGATAGCCTTCCATCTCGAGGGGTATTTCGTTTGTCGAATAATAAATCAAACTACTTCTCATGCCCGATAGTTCTTCTTTCTTTTAGCTAACTTCTAACTCAAGCATTATCCATATTAACTTCTATTATAACTGTCAATGTAGTTCTGTAAAGTGTATTTATGTTGGCTCTATGTTTTCTCTTTTCAGCTCTCATTTTTAATTTCCGTGGGATATTTATATATTCTTCAACGAAAACATAAAAACTCCTGAGTAAAGTTCTGCTAAGGTACTTTTCGAAACACCGTCGAAATCTTGTTAAAACAGGTGGGTCTTTGTTCCCGAAGCGCTATGAAATCAGTTGTGCCAAACGCGCGGCTCGCTGAACATTTATATCAAATTCAGAGCAGGGAATATGGACACATTAAACTTTGTGAAAACCGTCACTTACAGCAACTGTTACATAACTCTTTTCATGTTGCATTGTGTATGTTATATAATATTATCTACCGTTACGAAAATAACATCCTCGGGTGTTATTTTTGCAAACGCACGTTTAAAGCAAAAATAGGATAGGTATATAAGTCACGTAAGAAGACACGAACAACGTGATAACCGTTGACCAAAACTTATGTCGTCGTGGTCGAAGGGGCCAGGAGGATCATATATCTAGTATATATATGTACGTATAATAATATTTTCTCTAGGATTATGACGTCACTGTAATTATATAGACTGTTGGTAATATTAGCTAATAAAGTTTGTAACGTAATAAAATGTGAATAGGGATTGGTGAATACATTAGTATCCGATTTGATGTCTGTCGCTCCCTAGCTACTAGCTACAGGTGTCGTTCACACGCCGCGGCGGGTATAGTGCCGCGTGGGTACGAGTCTACGGGCCTCGAGGATCTCCTCGTTACCCGGGCAGTCTCGGGGGTCAGCTGCCCCCCGGTGATGTGTCGCTCCCTATTGTTTTTCGGGTATTGGATATATTATGATCGACATTACTTTAAGTAGAGCTCCGCTTGCTATCAAGGTTGTACTAATATTATAACTAATAGATAACTATCGTCAGTTTAATATTAAGGTATATTTTAATGAAAATGATAAAAATAAATTATAAACAAAAAACTTCATCTCAAATGTCCCAGTGAGGCATGTCTTCAACTTAAAATAAAATTAATAAACTTTTTTTATCCTTATTCTCTGTTTCTCACGGTATCAGGTGTAATCTTGCTATGTGCTTAATATTGTCGTATGTCTGATTTGTGACTTGCAGTAACTTGTTATTTTTCTCAGACTATATATCATCCACATTACATAGAAAGAGGCAGTAACAAGATGTAAGTATACCGATCATGTAGTAGGTATCTTAACACAATACCGGGCCAGAGGCACCTTTAACAAAAAACGTTGTGCGACAACTTTGATGAGCGTAGAAAAGGCTAAAGAATTTTAGGATTGTAGATAGTGAGAATATCTATGGCAATCATGCGTGATAATAAGTATATATGTATCTATGTAAATTAGAGGCCAGAACGTCTTAAGACATTTTACATGCTACAACATATTTATATAAATGAGTCAGCTTTCAACATTTAGTGCTTAAGTGACACTAGCGCTGATATGCTATACAGTTTAAACACTCTGTAGCGTATCAAGGTTCCGTTGATGAACGTCCATTTCGACTAAATCAGGGCACAGTGGGATGAGCGTTTGACTACTGTGTGCGACGTGTAATTATTATGTTCGGACGAGCTGATTCCGAATACAATGCGGTTTAAATTGACCGGTCATAGTACGCTGCGAATCAGCGAAACAATAAAGTGTAGTTTGTACATGACGTGCATGAAATGAGCTCCTAACGCATCAAGCGACCCCCGGCCTGGACGTATGCAATTAATTTTGCATATTTCCGTTGTATTATCCCTCTCCGTTGCATACAAGTTGAATAAAATGACCGGTAGTTACAATAAAATATCTCAAGCATATGCACGTTCTATTTGAAATAATATAACAAATAAATATTTCAAATGTTTCATGTAAAGTATGATTGAGCAATTTTGTAGTGAAATATGAATATCGTATGTTTTACCAACGCCGTATATTTTACCAACTTTACTACTGTTTTATTTATCATGTCCAGGTGTAAATAGTTCGGAAACTTCGCGTTATCACATCCGATACGACGAGAAGTTCTCAACCGATGGTTTCGTTATCTTATTGATTGATTTATTAATTAATTTAATGCTTTCTTATATCGTTATCATATTTCATATTATTAAATTATACTCATATTAATCGTAACATCACGCCTATTATCCCCGAAGGGGTAGGGAGAGGAGTGCTCGTACTACCTACACTCCCACGTTTCACCAGTTGCGTTTAAGTCCCATGGAATAGGTGGTCAGCCTATAGCCATACACCGGGCAGAATTCCAGACTCCGAGTCACTGCTAGAAATTCTAAATTAGAAAATGCCCGACCCATAGTACCCGACCCGGAATGCCCAGGACCTCCCAATCGGCAGTCGCGCTTGCAACCACTGGACCAACGAGGCAGTCCAATATTAATCTCTTTAAGTTATAGTGATAGTAGTTTTGATACTAGCAATAAAATCGTAAGCCAATAATATTTTCTTTCTGCAGACGACCACGTTGCTCCGGTGTGGTCTGATTGACAAAGAAGTCAACCTGCGAGCTAATATTTTCGACAACGGTCTACACATGTCTAACGAAAAAGTAATAAAACCGAAAGATGAAAGCTGCCAGAGCCAACTGTAAACCAAGGCCATCAATTTAACTATTCCTTTGAAACATATGAACTCTGTAAAAAAGTATTACGGTCAACCATACAAAGTCTGACCGCACTAGACACTGTCAAACTTAACTGATACTTTATGATCATTAACGAGATCTGAGTTATAAACGCTTTGTATATAAAAGAAATTTAAGCAAAATAATCCAAAACTTGCACGTTGGTCAAGTGGTTCCAAGCGCAACTGCCGATCAAAAAGTCGTGGATCCCACCGTGTATAGTGTACCATCCGGTTTATCTACATTGAAATTAGTATTAGCTGTGGGTCTGGATTTGCGCCCGGTGTGTCGCAATAGGAATAAAACATGTGAATCGTGGTAGTATACTAAACTCCTTTGCCTACAGGAAAATACAAGCGTGATTTTATGTTAATTAAAGATACTCAAACAAGAGTATTAATACAACACAAGCTTTATTAAAATGTACAAGGGAATGAAACGAAATTCAATACCCGAAAGCGAACTGCGGCACTATGTTTATTTATAAACCTTACATGCCTCGCCCGGGCAGAGCTAGCTACAGCCCGCCCGTTACCTGGCAATGGGGAGTAAACCTGCAAAGCTCTGACGTCCGTATTTCCTAGAACATTCCCCTCTTTAGGTTGCGCTTACATGCGGCCGTAAAACCGTGTAATTTTAATTAGAATGAAAAATATGTTGCCATTGTATAATTTACTTGCATTTAATTTATTTACATTTGCTTGCTTATATATTATGTGCGTGCATTTGCGTGATAATATCTAATATTAAAATAGTGGGTATCTGATCGATTCATAAGTATATAAGTCCAGAAACACAATGATTTTCCACATAGATAGTTACAAACAGCTCAATTAGATTAAATAAATATAACTTAATGTAATTATAATATGAATACAATTAATAACGTCATGTAAACCAAGCTAAACAAGTATTATGGGCGCATTCAGTGTAAGGACGTATTCTGAAATGAGACGTCAATCGATCGACTGCGTGTCAGGTTCGCGATTTAACGAAGGCAAAGGATGAATAAGTTCATCGTGCTTCGTTCAATGCTGAAATCAGGAAATAATCTTGTTTATTACATCAGCCCCATATAAAATGGCACCTCGTGCTAGAGGAAAGGGAAGCTCCGATACGCTGTTAGAAGTAGGTAGGAAAACAACACGTAGGTACGGGAGTAGTTCGCCTGGCGCAACTATCTACTTGTACATTATTACGTCAAGTTCCTTATGGCGTAGGCAGAGACAAAGGAGTGCCAAATACATATGTATCCTTAAGGTGCTGACGCGCTTATTACACATTCACTGTTCCTCTCATAACTTGTTGGCAGTTGTGTGTTACCGAATTATGAGCGTGTCAATGTATTCTTTACTTTTAAGTTAGGTGTAATTGGAACGACGGGGTATAAATAAGTATATTAGAAGCTTCCAGAACATTCGTGAGAAAACCGTGATTGTAGTGAGTCAATAGAAGGGTTGGTACGTTTTGTTCGCAATAAAAACTGTTATAAGTATATTAACACATTTTAACAACTTAACATATTTTCCATAATAATTTTCAACTTTTTTTGAACCTCACGACGACGACGACGACGGTTTCTCTTTGTTCGATTAACTAATTACTCGCCCATATATGTACATGTATATATATGTATATACATGTACAGTTATACATGAAACGGTAGAACGCGACAACAGCTCAGGAAAGTATCAATTCTTAATGCCATTGGAAAGATACCTCTATGGCTGCTGCACTAAACGATAAAACATAAACTCCGGTGTCGATACGAATATTGTGGAATTCATTAACCCTCGAGTAATTGGCCGCAAAATCAATTCCGTATGGAAATGAATATATATTTTGATAGAATGCTTCTGTAACATGATTCCAGAGAGCCCACCGCTGAAATACAACGAATGCATTTATTTGTAAATGAACGGAAATAGGGGGTTATTTTAAAACAACAATAAATTAAATGCGTCGTTGTCTACTGAAAGTAGTTCATATAACTACCAAAGTTTGTTTCGATATTCATTGTCCGTTTGGTAAACACAAATATACAATAAATTATTGAAGAAAGGATTTATTGAGAGCTGGACGCCAGAGTTACAATACTTTATTCGAACTTTCGATTTGTTATATATGTTAATCTAGTCAAATTATGGAAGTTCTCTCGTTACTGTCACACAGTAAGAGACAATATATATAAAAACTGAAAAGTTTTATGTGTTTAATAATAAACTGGGTTAAGCAGTGTGAGGGCCTGATAGAGACTGACTTGAGATTAGTAAAAACCAAGAAGACTAAATTCCTGCTATAAAGCTCTACACCGACTACACTAAGAGTATCTGAACTGCATCAGCAGTTAAACGTTTTAGAATATTTTTTGAATATCATTGTTAATTTCATCCATTTTTAACTGTATCTTATAAGTGAATACTAATGGTAATTATGTTTCGATTTCACTTGAAGTTTTATCAGGACATACACTTTAGTCACTCTTTATTTCTAGAAAATTCTTTTCATTAATCTAGCTATTGCGGTCAATTAAACCTTAGGAGTACATTCAGAATAGCTTTTATTGTGTTTGTATTCTTATATATCTTTCTTTCAGCTTGCAGACGCACAAACAACCATTGTCTTCAAAATTTATTATCATAACCACACGAGCAAAGCTAGTTTAATATACCGTTCCTATATTTTAAACTTCAACCAGACACCCTCGCGTGTAACAGCGAACGAAATAATGCGGTTACTTTTAGAGTTCATGGAATTTTAAATGCAATCGATTCACAAAACCCAAGTCTGTCGCGGCTAAAACTTGAATATTTTATCGCAAAGCGCTTTACTGATGTTGTGTCGTTTTCATGTTGTATTAAGTTCGGTTTTAATCCCCACTTAGGTCTTCTCTTTCATCCATTAGTCCGTATCTTTTTTTTGACTAATTAAGACTTATATTTCAATGTACAAATTCTGTCTGTAACATAACTTAACATCACGCCTGTATCTCCCCGGAGGTGATTGTAGAGGAATGTAGTACGTAGGTACTCCCTCGTTTCACTAGTTATGTTTTACGTTCTATGGAATAGAGAGTTACCTGCAACTATCTCGAATAATTAATTTATCTACTCTACACGTGGTTTTTGTTTAATGGACCCATGTCTCTTATTCTACTAATTGATTGTCGAACGGCGTTGTCATCGTCGAATATCGGATATTTTGGGTTGTCAAAATAAAAGCGTCTTTCACAAGAAGATTATAAATCAACTTAAATAACAGACGCATTTATGACAAACATACAATATTACCTTTTCGAACAATTGTCTTTACATCTCCAGTTCATAATGGCGATTAAACACGTTAAAGTTTATCGAGTGATATGAGAATAAGTCGCGGCCGGGCTGTTGCCGGGCAGAGTGCGCGCGATGCAGCTTACGTACGTACCTTCGCTCATTCGTGAGAGTATAATGTATGTATGATTTAAACGTTTATGTGTGAGTTACGATACGTTTGTGTGATGTGTACGATCCTTTTATTGTAATCTCAGAAAGAGGTAATAATTGAATTTCAGTCGGCAGGAAAAATACGAGATATTTTCTTCATAAATAGTACGGATTATCTTTGTTTTTGTGTTTCGTTAACAGATTAATTAGGATTTTTTGCGTCGGAGATTTAAAATTTAGATGTACAAGGATTACCTTCGCTTTGTTATTTTTTCGGATTATTTCTTAATAAGGAAAATGGACCTAACATTTTTTCCTTTTTAAAACCCTTTAGCTGGAAGCCGATTTTGAAATTGGTACTTTCCATTTACGGGAAGATTTTTAATGAAATTGAACGCTTAAAATATATTATATGTTTCTGTTATACATAATGCCTCGTTAGTCGAGTGGTTGCAAGCGCGACTGCCAATCGAGAGGTCCTAGGTTCAAATCCCGGGTCTGGTGCTATTGGATTTTTTTAATTTAGAATTTCTAGCAGGGACTCGGAGTCTGGAATCGTGCCCGGTGTTTGGCTATAGGCTCACCACCTATTCCATGGGACTTAAACGTAACTAGTGAAACGTGGGAGTGTATAACAGTCCTCTGCCTACCCCTTCAGATAATAAACAGTGTCAAAAGGGAATACGACATGATTGAATATGAAAAAGAATCAATAGATGAGGACTTTGAGAAGCCAAATTTTTGCATTGAAATATGCAAATAAATGTTACATCACGCCTGTACCTAATCCCCGAACGGTTCGGCTGAGGAATGTAACACTCCCACATTCTACGTTTATGTCCTACACTGGTGAGCCTAATGCCACACACCGAGCACAGATTCAGACTTTAAACTTTTATTCAGACTTTTTGACTACAAATTTTTACTGGAAAATCTAAGTTAGAAATCGATTCATATAGACGTCGTTGTCGTCGTTGTCGTCGTCGTTGTCGTCGTTGTCGTCGTTGTCGTCGTTGTCGTTGTTGTCGTTGTCGTCGTCGTTGTCGTCGTCGTTGTCGTCGTCGTTGTCGTCGTTGTCGTCGTTGTCGTCATTGTCGTCGTTGTCGTCGTTGTCGTCGTTGTCGTCGTTGTCGTCGTTGTTGTCGTTGTTGTCGTTGTCGTTGTCGTTGTCGTCGTCGTCATCGTCGTCGTCATCATGATCATCATATGTCAGTCCACTGCTGGACATAGGCCTCCCCCAATGAGCGCCATCGCCTCTTAATATATAATACAACTCGCAAAAACTTCAAAAGAAATATGTTTTACAATTCCAAATATAAGAGAGAATTATAATGAAACCCGTCACGTGTCTTTCTACGGGAAATACTTATTAGGTACATTGACGTTGGCATCTTCAATAGAAAAAATCAATCGTAAAAAGCGTAGGTGGTGCAAAAGGTCGTGCTCTGCAATCTCCGACCCGCTTCTCTACGCAGCGTGGGGATTACGGCCAAAAACCCCTCGGGGGATACTTGTGTCCAGCATTTGCTGTACACAGGCTGATGATGATGATGAATTATAAAAAAAAAACTGTTTATATTGTAATTTGTATTGTAATCGTTATTTATTTATAAAAAACCTCTTTAATGTATGTAGCATCTTTTTTAATGTGTATTAGCTACAAAGGCGTATTGTATAATAATATAATAAAATACTTATCACAAAAGTGCTCTCTACCTATCCCGTAAGGGACCTGGCGTGAAGATATGTATGTATGTATGTACTTATCACAAAAGAAGAGTATGTTGACCTGAATAGTATTATATCAAAAAAGGAATGTGCAAAAATTAACCTACATAATTATGTTGCTCTTGAAGCCGGATGAATAAAGTGAACATACTCGTACATACCTACGATGTATTAGAACGCTGTATACAACAAATTTTCATTATCCTATTTCAAATTTTATGAATCGTACTTACTTTCTCTCCAAATACTAATTGAACCATGTACGAAATAAACCCGTGCATTCAAAAAAAGAGTTCTCGAAATCTGTTTACAACAGGTTGGGGTGCCACGTAATATACACACATACGCGTAACATACACACCTGACATACAAACAAAACCAAACTTACTGTCGAATTGAAAAGATCCTCGTTTTTGGTGTCGGTTAAAAATTGGAAGCATTTTGGTATCGCATTCCTGATTGTATGAGTCTAGATTCTTTTGTATTTTTCCGATGAAAGTATTTCACAAAAAAGTAACGTAAACAAGCACAGTGTTTTTTCCGCTTCATCTCATCAACTATTTACAGTTACAGCGTTGAACACAGCTCTATTCTCAGAGTAGAAATAGATTATAATAGAAACACATATATTTGTAAGACTCATTAGTCATTTACGGTACATACATACTGTAACGACTTAAATTACTGGCTCGTTGTTGTAGTAGTTAGTGAATCTGACTGTTGCGCCGAGAGTCGTGGGTTCGATTCCCACCCCAAATAAATATTTGTGTGATGAAGTGTTTGATTTGTATCTGGGTGAAAAAAAGTTAGGTAAGTATATGTATATTTATATGTAGTTTGTCGACAGTCTGGTTACCATAACTCAAGCTCTCTGGATGCTTATTTGGGATCAGATAGTCGTATGTGGAGATGTCCCAAGATATTTATTTTATGAGCAGTACCATTACTATTGATCTCGCCAATTCCTCTATTGCCATTAATATATTACATTAATTAACAGTTTTTCTTCATTTATAAAGTCGTTATTCTAATTAAGGTTGTTCGATACTTACATAACGACGTATCCTGTAAGCTATTTTCATTTGAAAAGAAGAAAATAATTTTGGATTTCATTAAATCGCCCCATAATTGGCAAAAGGTATACACGTGTATCCGTTCCAAGGTTTTTCTCTTGACAACAAAAAATTCTCGCCGCGTGGGCGGCTCGATACTTCAGAAAATAAATCTGCGGAGGCGGATAAAACGTGGGCGCTGATTTAGCGCGGAATAAATGAAGTTATTTCTGAAGGTTACTTTCACTGGAACCTGAACAGCTATGTTTTGATAATATTTAAGTAAGCCTATATTATTACAGGCTTACCTTTTTTATATTTATCTTTTTTTAAACCTGCCATATTACAATTGACGAGTTAAGATGTTATTTACGAATAACAGTCATCATCCCGCTGTTCCAGTCCACTTCTGGAGATCGGTCTCCTAAAAATTGTTTTGCCCAAAATCTCCATGCTAAGTATATGAGATAGGGGTTTCCGAGCAAAGCTTCTCGCACCTTCTACGCTGCTGTCTGATGGTAGTCAAGGTGTTTCTACCTATGCTGGTAAACTATGCTATAGCGCGATCAGCCTGGCGACAGAACCTCGTCTGTTGTATATTAAAGTGCACTACGGATTGGTACCGTTGTGATGGGTTCCAAATTGAAGCTTGGAGCCCTTTACATCTAAACAATAATAGCCAAATTGAAATATTTTAAAATTCTCCTCAGCTAATTTATTCAGATGCAAAGTAAAGATACATATCTATTACTATTTACGCTTTTAACATGATCCACTTATGAACTTCAGTTTTACGTTTCGTCCTTTGTCTTCAATAGAACAGTCTGGCGTGACGTCACAGTCTGCTTATAATATGGACACTAATACTATTTTCAAACCAAAAATTTTGTCAAAGACAAGTTTCAAACTATACACGACAATCATTTGTACAAGTTTGTTTTGTCGCAACACTACTCAGACGTTCGAAGTGTATAAAGATTCAACGTACGAATTAATGTTCTTAGAATGGCCAAATCAAAATTAATATGTCGGAGCTCTCGGAAACAATACACCGGACGAGATACGTTACTAATATGATCCTCTTAAGAACATCTTACCTTTTGTCCACGATAATGGATGATGTACACTTGTTTTTATGTACATATATTTTCGCCAAGGACTTCAGACGTCTGGCGCCGAAGACGAATAGGGCAGAACAATAAGTGTTTCATATTTGATAACAAATAAATTGAGACTTATTACACTTAATGTTATGTATCATATTGCTTTCAAATAAATCTTCACTATCACACCTTTCTCAATATGTTCGGTTCTTAAATTAAATTCAAGGTAATTGAAGTTTATATCTTTTGCCACAAACCCGAACCAGACAGAACGCTTGAGCGCCTTTCGCTTACAGACGTTTCAAACATGATTCCCCTATAGACATGGTGTTACACATGTCGTCGTGTTGTGTCTGCGGTAATATGGGGTCAGGCGAGTGAATTTGTTACATGTTTGTACATCGCTAGTAACTCTCAATAATCAACAATGGACAACAATAGTCAACAAATAATGTTACCTCTTATTCTTGTGTATAACAAAATAAGCAATGTGCGTAGATGTATGCTCGCATACATGAAAAATAAAAATCAATGTAATTATGTGTTTCGATTACGCTAGAAACAGATATCGTACTTTCCTATCTTCTCAACAATCTTATCCGAATAAGTTATCGTCCAGAAGGAAATAAGTGTAAAAAGGAATTTATAATTATTGTAAAACGTTGGGGCATCACACACACGACACACGACCGTCTGATCCCAAAGTAAACATCAAAAGAGCTTGTGTTGTGGCAAGCGGCTGATAACATAATATATTGGAATATATTTATATCGGATGGGAATGGAACCCACGGCTCCGGCGCAGCAGTCAGGTTCGCTAACAACAACACCAACGGGCCCGTGGGCTCGTTGATGCTCACAAAACGTTAACAATTTCAATAACGCTTCGCAACTTGGTCTTTACTGATTGATTGCTGAGAGGAAAGGAACTATTGCGAGGGTTTGAAACAGGTTGCTGCACATGGGCTTTATTCAGATTGCTATACAATGTTAACACTTACAAAAGTTATCCACAGTCTGCGACCGATTGTAATTAGGGTATTATCTTGACCCGTCTTATTTTAAGACGAGACATGCTTTTAACAATAATTTATCAACATAAGGCTTTGATGACGAAGAAAACTAATATGTTAATTATATTTCTTTTATTTGAAAAAGCTAAACACATATCATGTTACACATTGTTTGTCTATTATATTGTCACGCCAAGCCACTAACGAGGTAGGCAGTGAACACTTGTACCGCACCTAATTGTCTAATATAATCGATGTCAAACACAAATATATACATTGATTTCAAATCACACTTTTATTTGTGTTCATCATCATCAGCCTTTAGATATCCACTGCTGGACAAAGGCATCCCCTAATTGGCGCCACTCTTTCCTTTAACTGCTTACATCTCATGTCCATATGGGATTGTAATTAAATCTGGAAATTGAAGACTATAGTAATAGGCGAGCGATCCCGTATTCAAACCACCCCTCGCTAGCTACCGTATATTAACATTCACCCTCGCGCTGTGAGCACGGCGCGGCGGTCAAGTTTCTGCTCACTAATTGGATTATTTACAACTAGGTATATCACGATGTATTCGACATGTGATTTAGTTTCTAGTTAGTACTCTAGTACTGTAGCATTACATTTATGTAATATTCGTTATAGGACTTAGAATTGAGAGATTCGAATAGATTAGAATAAAAAGGATGATTGCCTTGTTGATCGGGTGGTTGGAAGCGCGTCTGCTGATTCAGTGGTCCTAGGTTTTGTTACCGGGTCGGGCACTATCCAACTTTTTCTAAGTTAGAATTTTTTATCGTAGCTCGCAATCTGGATTAACGAGTAACAAATGTTGGAAATATTGACACTCGGCATTTTCTACCAGTCAAGTAGGCATTAATGGAAAATTAAAGTAGAAAATTTCTTCAATAGTTCCCACGAAACGACGAGTTAAAAAAATCAAAGTTTTGGATTTAAAGAATCCGATCAACTGCACGCAAACAAGTTGAATATTGCTGGCGTGGGATACCCCAGGTGAAATATTTACAATGATATCGTAATTACAAGAGTGACCGGTGTCCATCAGTGGGATGAGTAGTTAAAAGAAGAAGCTTGCTAATGAAATTTTCAGGTATTTAACATTCCAGCCTACTTTATTACATCAATATTCAAATTAAAAAAGACGTAAAAATGTAATTAAAACTATTCTAATCCTTTCTCAATCGTACGTGTATGCCATGCGTTTGATGATTGCATAAAATGGTGGAACGTCCCTCATCTAGCTTTGGGCTATTATATGGACCCTCCAATCGATACGGTACACTAATACTTCAAAGTGATTCGTTTTTAATTGTTTTTTATCAAGTTATTCATTTAAAAAGGAAATGTATTGACCGTATCGTTGGTCGAGTGGTTGCAAGTGTGACTACTGATCAAGTGGTCCTGGATTCGAACCCCGGGTCGGGTACTATTGGACTTTTCTGTATTGAATTTTCTAGTAGTGGTTCGGAGTTTGGAGTTCCCGATGCTTGATGGCTATAGCGGGACACATCTGTTCGACAGTGGGACATAAAAGTAAGTTGTACAACCCGGGAATATACACACTCCCCTGACTGCCTCTTCAGGGATTATAGGCCTGATGTTACCTTAGTTTATGAACATAGTGTAGATCCGGAGTATTTCTAACGTTGACAAAAGTCGTTACGTAATGTCTGGCTGCGGGCGTGCCACTACCGCGAATAATACTCCCTTATAGTGGCCTCCGTCTCTGTTCATTTCGGTTAGACATGCCGAATATTGATGCTAATATATTTTATTTACATAATTTTGTTATCTAATATTGTCTATTTGTTTAAAAATATAACGTTATTTTTTTATATGTATTAATGCATTGTATGAACTAAAAGGGTACAATATTATTGGATATGGAAGTCCTTTTGGTAACACAGATTTATCATACAGAATATCAGAGCTTACGTCGTAAGTAATCATTTATAACTTCATGGAAATTAATAATGTTGTTATTAGATTATTGAATAATAAATGTCAAATTTTCATTTATGAATCAAGCAAGCTCAAGAGTACTGGGTGTGTTTGTCTTTTGCAAACTCAATAATACTCGACGTAAATTTAATTTCATGAATTAAGCCCTGAAACCTCTGTCCTGTTTTAAAATGTCGACAGATTGATTTTAATGTATATATTTTCATTTGTAAGGTTACGTGGAAAGTAAATTCATCAGAAAGAAAAAAATTAGTAGCCGACCCTACATGTCTACCATTCACCCGCCGACGCGGGACTGAGCGCCGAATTCTTGGTGTTCAGTGTTGCAATGACAAGCGAGGGTGAGGAATTGTTGGGGTTTGTCTGTAAACATACTGAATTGTAATCTAGACATCTAATTATACGCGCAGGTGCGATGTTACGTTGTTCTACAAACCCGTAGAACACGATTCGTTGATTTTTACATCTCCTATTTTAGCTTTCGTTCAGGAGTGAAACTGTTGCTACAAGCCATCTTGCAGGGAAATATATATGCATACTAAAAATGTATGACATATTTGTTCTCATCATTTTTCGATGAAACGGAAACGTTACTGGTGAAACGTGGAAGTGTACTACACTCTTCTGCTTACCTCTTCTAGAATTACAGGCGTGGTGTTACGACATATTTGTCTTCTGTTCGGTCTTAGGATGATATGACATAAAATATGCTCGAATGGAAGACATGTTTATTTTATCTTAGATGTATCTTTAATTTGATATCCTGATAAACATGTGAAAATATGAAAGATATACGGAGATACCCAATAAATGCGTAATATTGTGAGAGTATTACTAACGAAATATAAGAAACGTTGTCAAGACAACATGTATAAAAGGATATATTCAGCTTAATAGCGTTATTGGACTGTGAATATTCGTAAAATCGAAGCCATTTCGCTGTTAATAAAAAATGTTTTGTGAGACATGTGATATTTCCCCAATTCGCACTTAGTCAGTATGGGAGACTATGGAACTAAACCCTTTTTAAGACAAGAACGGAGTCAAACACTTAGAGCAGTATCGCTATACTTCAAATACGGATCATCGCTATGATCCGTATTTGAAGTTGATTAATTGTATAAAAATGTTCACTTTCACTTTGTTATGTCAAATAATGATTTCGTTCTACCCCTTCGTATATACTTATTTAAGAAGCGCTCATTACCATCGTTTCGTTACACTTACTAGATAAAAAGCAGACGTTTCAAGTTGTTTTTAATTCCCCGTTAAAACGCTTACCCGAAGTGAGGGGAAAACTGTTTACAGCATGAAAAATATTTTCAGAAAATTGCTTCCATCGATATCCTTCCGAGTTCAAAAAAGACTCTCGTCATTTTCAATATCAGTCAGATTTAAGAAGAACCGGGGTTTTCTCCGTATAGGGAAAGATTCGAGGTCATTAAACGGAGTTATGGGACCGGATAATAATCTTATTATGACCGGACATTTCGGATGTGTGAATATAGGATCGTTCAAGCTTATCCGGCTTATTACTTTACTACGCGATTTCGACTTTATGATACAATTTGATTCGTATATCTATATCGTATATACATACATAGGTAATTTTCAAGGTGGCTGGTTATCATATATGCATTTATCTACTTGGTTAAAAATCTAGTGCCCACCCCAATGTATTTTTATAACTTCAACTCAAAAATATTACGTGAAACAATCCAATGCTTCGTTTTGTTGACAAATTAAAGTATTCAAGTGGTTCACAAAAGTACCATACATCTATTTACATTCCACCAACAAGTAATTTCCATTTACTTTTAATTCTATTAGATCTTGGTCCTTGATCTTTAGAAGAAATAAAATAAAATAAAAATTTAAAGTCACTTGTTTTGGAAAAACAACTTATTGTGTTACTAGTTTTGGGTTTTAACAAATGATTATTTTATTCTTCTAATCATATCAATTTCACTCTACCTTGGAAATAAATATCCGGTGTAATAAGAAAAATATGAAAGTAAAAAATACTAAAGAAGGATTACGTAGAGGCCTACCTCCCTACTATATAAAAATATTTTATTTTTGTAGCAGTACGAAAGTACCAATTAGGCTGAAAATACCTGCGACTACGTGGGAGTTTTTATAAACAACAATAGAGAAAGGTTTCTGTAGGCGTTTGCGAAGCCGTTTGAAGTGGAAATATGTATAAATTACGACATCGAGACTCAAAGTATGGGAAATCAAAATGGTGGACGCTTGGAAAAATTGATTTAAAGATATACATATATTATATGTTTTTAAAAAATGTTGATGGTAAGAGGTTGCTAAGTCTATTTTAAAATTTCACGTTTAAATAAGTCTAGTATTACATTTATCTTTTATACATATGTAAATATTACCCTCAGTATATATTTCGCTACGAAGACGAAGATGGAGACCAGTCACGCAATCAATCTTGTGCATATTTATATTTTTATATAGGAAAATGAGAAGTGCAAGGTCTAAAATATTTTTATGAAAGTAATTTTTTTTTAAAGAACGATTATTCGTACTAGGTAATGTTAAAGCAAATTACAGATATATGTATAACCCAACGAAGCTGGCGAATACCGCTTAATACCATAAAGTATTTTACGTAAGAAATTAATGATTTATTCAAGTACTACACTATAGCGAAAGAAAGAAAATACCGAACATGTCTCTACAATCTGTAGGTAGTCTTGATCGAAAAAAAAATGTAACAAACATGTCTGTGTAGTACGTGGGTATTCTTTATCCAAATAGAATTTCCGCTGGCGCGTGGGCTGAAATTCGTCATGACACGCCTTTTGTCATAAAAGTTCACAAAGGGGTGGCTTTGAGCCGAGATCAAAGTGAACACGTGTAAAAATGTTTGACATGCTTTGCCAGCCGCTGTGCGCACTCAATTAGCCGACAGAAGGCGAGTGACTGTTTAATCGCCGAACTGCGCAACGCGTGACGTTCCCTCTGAAGCTTAAAGCTCCGTGATTCCATTTTTAAACGTTGAATTTTGAGAACAAATCGAAACATTGGAAAGAGGCTTTGCGAGTGGTATGAAATATCCCTTTACAGCTTTGCAATATTTTTCTTGATTTGGCTCGACACTAGACACGGCTTTATAATTGGCAATCTCAATAGTGGGCAGTGGGTTGGGCTTTGAGCCGGTTTCAAAGTTGTATTGCGTCATATTTTTCCGACATGCATTGACATTCGTTGCGAGTATTTAATTCGGTGATGAGTCGGCGAGCACTGTTTAAACTCGAGAACCACGATGTCACGTGCGCAACGCAACTTAAACAACACGCTCTGGTTTAATACAGAGTATACTTTTTTATTCACGCTTTATATTGTTGTAATATTCTCTCATAATGTGCTGGGAGATCTTGAAATGTTTAATAGTGGTCTTTAAAGATTGGAATCTGTCAAGAGAAACTTGATCAGCGCCGAAAAATATTATATGATTTAGCAATTCTAACAGGATTAGGGTTCATACCGTAATCCTGTTAGAATTACGGTTCATACCGTACGTGATACCTTGCGACTGTGGCAGGAGTTACATTGGAGAAACTCGACGCAATATAGTGACTAGAGTATCTGTGATTCCTGGATCCGCAGCCGTGTGGGCCTATACAAGATTCGGCGCCAGTTTGGATTCCCACTTAGGCGTTGCAGACAACTCGACATATCTAACGCACACATATATACACATGCATCCGTGCACGTACAGTGCAATACATGAATGTTGGCTCATTTGTGTTATGTAATAACTGAAGCAGAAAAATTAAACTTCGCTTTTGCGTTCACCAAAGATTATTGTTTAAATTTCCACTGTTGAACTATTATTATATTTACCTATTAGGTCCCTTACCGGGTAGGCAGAAAGCACCGAGTGCCAAATATCGCTATCGTTACAAAACTGGGTAGCCTTTCTAAAATATACTAATAAAATAAAGTACAAAAATTAAAATAAAGATAGTAGAACACCTAGAGTAGAGGTCGCTACGGTATCTTCGTAACAACGTCAATTTTAATCGCTTAGAGATAGCGACAGCACTATTTTAGTTCCGATTACAAGGCGTTTGGATATTTTCGCATTTCGTAAACTCCCAAATATACCATGAGTAGCAAAATATATAGGTTTCCAGACAAGTAGTATTCTTTGTCTCCGGAACATCCTGAGCTCCGTAAGCGAAGCAGAATATTATAGTACAAAATGATTATGTACCTATATACATATATAAGTGTGATATTTGGTTATAAGAATAATTCGATTTTAGAAAGAAGGCAGACTAAACAGTTCTATTTTCGCTTTAGAGAGTTCTCGTAAGTAGTAGGAATTCACCGGTTCTGGCTCACTATCAAGAAGCGGCCAACTGGTACTGGTTCATGAGTCACAATCGGTGAAGTAGGTTCCTCCCAAAAAAAAAAAAAAAAAGTTTGGTGTCAAAATAGGGGTTTTCGACCACGCCCGATCGATTGCACTGATCCGTTTTTTGATATCTCTGTTGGATGCTGAGATAGCTTTCGCCATAATGACGCTCCTAGTTCGTTATCTAATTATCTCATTCAGTCGTTACGGTCGCTCGCGCACTTAAGATAATGACCGTAATTACTCAGTAGATAATAACATTCAAGGAAAGGTATGCGTATTTACAATAATAACACAATAGTTTTTTCTTACTTCTTTATTTTAAACCAAAACAACGCTTAAATAATTCGAGTATTTTCATATCGTTCAATAACGTATCCTCTCCAAAGAAGTGTAAAAATTCGTTGAGCGATTTATCATGATATCTATAGTACAAGTACGTGAGACTATATACTCCACAAACAGAAGAAAAATCGTGCTGTATTCTGTATCTATTAAAATCCCAATGCCTTGCATTTCTTCTCAAAAAGTCTTTATGATAACCTGCCGGCGGCCTACCGTATGAATCAAAATACTGGCCGAAACCATTTC
>DWEE01000176.1:0-20641 GCA_018245755.1 Parelbella macleannani | reverse complement strand
TATCTTCCGAAGCGGTGGTAGTTTCATTTTGACGTGCAAAAAGTGTTCTATTGAACCAATTTTGAATAAATGATTTTTGAATTTGAATTTGAATTGCATATTATACGCTTAGAAGCAATGTTTTAGTTACAGTACATTGTATCTTTATCTATTACATATCGAATGCGCTAAGCGGAACTGATATAAAATGTAAGTATTGAAGCGTCAATATTGTTGAGAACATTTTTCCAGGATCACAAACTGAAATCTCGGATTTAACCAAGGAAAAATTAAGAGCTTTTAGACGTAGTACATTATTATGATTTTTAGTTACTTGAAGTTGTTACTTTGTTGTTGTTTAAGATGAGTTACCGAAAATTCGATATTTTTTAAGCGCCTGCAAGAATTAAGTCTAAAAAGAAACTTTGAAGGGAACGGTATTTTAGAACAATTCGTAACGAGAACTTGACGTAGTTTTAACTTGTTTTAAGGTCGCGATTATTGATCACATTCAACAGTTTTATTGAGTTTCGTCGATAAAAATATAAACATACGTTTTGTAAGATTTTGGTGTATTTTATGTCAATGTACTGGCAAACGAAACGAATAAGCTAAAAGTGATTATTTGATGTATGATTTATGTAACAAAAAGACTTGACAATAGATGGAATCAATATTATATTACACAAATGTGTTTTTCTCGCAACAATTGTTATTGTAAACGACAGGAGGTCACTCACACGGCTCCGCGTCGTCATATATCTTCATCACAAAACGTGGAGACCTTGGATGTAACCTAGAAAAGGATATTTTCGTGTAATTTGAGTAATCCATCTTAGTATTGACAGTGACCGAAGTAATTGTGAGATAAAAGTTTTCTTTCCATAAATTCGGACGGAACTAAGAGACTGGGCGTAGAGGCAAAGATTTACGAGGAGCGGGGTGGAGATGAGATCAGTGGCAAAACTTGAATAACGATACGAGCAGTTTATAGTTTTCTGTTATGATAGATTCTTTTCGTGTTCTACCCGATAATAATTACGTGTATCAAATAATTTGTTTGTATTATTTTCATTCATATCGATTTATATTTTCTACAGCGTTCTACTTCTGCATGTATGGCTTCAGAAAGGTAAAAGTAAATCAGACGCAAAAAATCATTACTAGATTTTGTTGATGGTCAAGGATGTTTCGTAATTGATTAGGCATAGTCAAGAATTTATTTTTCATAATAGATTCATTCGAAATCAGTATCAAAGCTTTTCACTATCTCCATGATATAAATACGAATTAGAATAGATTAAAATGAAAAATTGAGGTCAGAAAGCAGATGACAAAAGGTCTCAATAGTTATTAATTTCGTATTTAAGGACTGAATTCTTTTTATGCCTTATTCGCGGCCCTTTTCGCGAATTAGAGGAAGCCTGGACTATACTGTCTTGTGCCGGACCCGTGCTAATTGGCTGAGATATGGTATGGCGGACAACTAGTATTCTTAATAGGTTGATGTCTAATCAACTATTATTCCCAACGTTTCTTTGCACCTAACTTATGTGTATAGTTAGTATATAGATAAGTGTTTAGTTGGATTTTGTGCTTAGTTAGCTTACATGGTGTTGCTCACGCGAGTCGCTAACGTAGAATGGAACTAAAAGGGAACGGGCGGCTGTTTCATGCTTTATATCGTATTGTTGGGAATTTCCCCATGATAATAAAATGTTTTATTCTTCTTTGCGGCTTTTACAAGCATTCTTCCCGTCTTTCGAATACTGCTCCGGCTATACGTTTGATGGCTTGTACTTTTTACGCGAAGGGTGGACTTGAGGGTATGCTGGGCTTCCATTAAATTAAAAACAGCTAACAATCGGTGTTTCAGAGTTGTTATTTGTAGCGTTTATATGAATTGTAATTATAATGGATGAAAAAATAATAATTAATTTTAACTTTCTTACAATCTTCAATTTTATTAGTAAAAGCGTGACGAGTCCATTTATCTGAATGCTGAGTCGACTGTCTCATAGGTGCGATTCCCACGAACCTGCTGTTTGTTGGCTTCGTATAAAAAACATTATTGATTTTAGTACTTTGATTTTATAATGAGCGCCATCTATCCTATTATTCGCTAGATTACCTTTGATTGAATTTAACTAATTGATGTTTCGGTTTTAACTGTAAATTTATCTCATTTACTTTGACCTTAACGTACTCTAATATAATAGTGGAAAGTAACAGTCTAGTGATTTCATTTTCTGCCTCTACATTAGAGACTTTGGGATATTGGCAATTGTGTGTGTTCGTTTTTGAAATAAATGCATCATTTTCTGCAATGCTGAAAGAAATCAACGTGAGGAAACCAACGAACCTTTGAGTTGTGCATAACGTGTATGAAGTCTGTTAACACTTACTTACTCAATTTGGACTCCTTATTCCTTCTAATCTTCACAATTATTATTGAATATCTGCGCAATTCTTTATTTAATACATATCTGTAGGAACGCTGAGCACAAGTTTAGTTTGGGTAATTGTTAGTTATTTTCTATAAAAGCTTCAATTAAGCAAGATTATTCTTAAACGACAAACCCATCAGTGTATAGTGCTTACTTAAGTATATAGTACGTACCTTAACTATTTCAGGTAGCAAGTTAAGTTCATAAAAAAGTTAAACAAATTTAGATTTTCATTGTTATTATCATTACAGTCATCATCTATTAACCCTCCACTGTTGTACTTGTATTATGTTAAAGTAGAAACTACTATAAGGATTACTTTGATCTATATAACTTACTTAAATAGTAAATTCCTGGTAAAGTTAAAAAGAGCGACGCCATGTAATTCACGTCGCGCTGGACACAATGCAAATGTTCTGAACATTTAGCGTAACTGTGATTCTCGCTTGAGCAATGTTACGACCGGTAATGGGGCATTCGGAGACCGCTCCGGCTTGACGGAGCGAGCTACGAGTCACGTTAAGTTAGAACCGGACGGCCTGTTGCGTGTTATTTACGTAGCAGGCTACGGTGCTACGCCGCTCTATGATCGTAGATCTTCGTGCTACGCGTAGAGTTATTAGTATTCGCTGCTATGTACGTAGTTCCATTATCGTAGTTACTAGAGCTACGTACAAAATTATTAGTTCGAAATCGAAGCCACAGTTGGCAAGCGCGGTAGTCTACAGTTCTAACCCTTATCATTCTGAGCGGAGACCAGTATCCCTCAGTCGGATGACAAGGTGTTGATGATTAAATTGTGATTAAATTTTTAAATTGTGATTAAATTTAATTGATGATTAAATTTCAAAGGAGGCTTAAAAAGATCTAAGGCACTGATTGGCTACTAACAAGAATTTTCGTACTTCCGCAATGGTCGAACATGGTGAGGTATGATCTAAAGTTTCTGTTGTTGAGGTAGAGTCCCGTACCCATTAGGGGGCTGGGTCAAAGCGTTGTGGCCTTAACTCCAATCAGTGCAAAGAATTAAAATCTGTGTGAATGTAAACACAGTGTGTATGTAATTAATCATAGGGCAATGGCTACGATAGCTGGTGTTTTATAGTTAATCATTGGCATTAGGTCTGGCTTCCAAGGCAGCGACGCAAATCTATTGTCATTTATTATAAATATATGAAAGGCATCGAATTCAAAATAAAATGATTAATGGCTTTTATTTGTTAACAATCATTTTGTTTGCTTTATCCTATAATCTAGTAATATTATTATTTATATATCGCTTTTCCAGGTCTCTTACAGAGTAGGCAGGCAACATCTGAATTAAATGGGAAACTTAAGCATTAAAAACAGATTAGAAAAGAGATATTATTCATAACACATTTCAATAAAATCTAATTTATTTGAAGTTTTGTCCTAATTGTATCTATTTATTGTTTCAGGTACGTATTGGGCTCAGCACTACGAGTTTACATTTACCCACATTGTATGGACAATTAGTTATGCAATCTATAATAAAGAATAATAATGTATAGCTTTCCTAAGACAAAATTGTAATATAATTCGGTGTGCTTTATTTTTCTGCACAAAACTTGTTTTACTCTTCTTTATTATCAAATAAATTGCCAATAGGGTAAGTTGTGATTAAAAAAAAGGTAAGTTTAACCTTTTCATTAATTTTGAAATATAAATGTTACGAATAGAATATTGTTGTTGTGTGGCTATATCTGATATTTGAGTGGGAATAAATCGTCATATACAAAGATACGAGTATATAATATGTACAATAGGGTCATAGGTATACAGCTAATATGTGATTCCTCAGTAAATAATTTATAATAGACTTGATATGCTTTATGCATACGTAACTGTATCTGTCATAAATCTTAAAAATACTTTTTTACTTTAAAAAGTAAGTTAGTAGTAAGTAGTATTTACTTTAAAAAGTAAACTCTTTATTAAGTACTATTCATAAATGTAACATATTAGGTAAACGACTTTGAATTTAACTTTTGTTATTCTATAACTATATCATCACGGTAGTATCTTTAATGGGGTACGCAGACAGCATCGAGAGCCAAATATCTTTGTATTACCTTCATACATGCACGCCAGTTTCGGTGTCTACGACCTACTATGAAATAACAAATACTGTTAGACGTTAGTATTTGTGTTTTATAAGCATTTTAGAAACTGAAACGAAGAAGTAGGGCACCTAACAAACACCTAGATATGTAGAATGAAAAACAGATGCCTGAATTTCTGAGTGGGATGAATATTTTATGTATCATTTCGCAGACCGGGGAATTCATCTCCACTCGAAAGATTTATATCAGACGTAATCTCGAGTTTACGGCTCTGTACTTTAAACGTACCGATATTTCCCTACGAATATCGTACATTGCGATTTTTTCAATCGTACGTTACGACTCGCTGTTGCAAATCGAAATCAAATTATGTCAAATTTTTTTTTTTATTTTACGAAAATTTCAATATTTCTAGTATAATTATTGCGATTCGAATACATGACTGAGCTGAACTAATTATAGTCTATCGGTGAAGACTGTTATCACTCATCGTTGTTACTTACTGGCGACACGTCATGTGTGAAAAGTAAAAATCAAGTTTTGATTAACACCAAGTATTTCTACATACAATATATATTTGGATAGAGCATTTTGACACTTAATAATCTGTGACTGCCCCGTAAGGGATCTAACGTGACGGTATAAAGAATGAAACAAGTAATAGAGGAAATTATTATTGAATATTTCAATAAATACACAACCACAGTGCGCACGAACATAACAAAGATACGAACGGGTAATATGGAAAGTAAGATGTAACACCGTGTTGTGATGTTGGCGCGGCGTTGGGTATTACGTAAAGAGCGTTGCACCGAGCGCGGTCGGCTGACATGACGCTGTGTCGGCGGCGCGCTGGCGGCGTGTCATTGACCACCGATTTGTTAAACTCTTTGCTTGTTTTGATTTGATAGCAAATTCTTTACGTCACGCTTTTAACAACTAACTTCTTCTAACTTATGTGTGTCACTAAAGATACATATATCGTTAAAATAGGAGTTATTGACGAATTTATTTACTTTATTTGTTTATTCTGTGTTACTTTGTCTATAACTAAGTTTAACAGATGGTTGAATTAATCCCTACAAGTAATCTCTACCAGTCATCCCATATGTGATAACAATAGCGCCAAGCAATACATTCATTACACGTTTTAAAATTAGAAATAATGTTAACAAGATTTAACTATTGTTTATCATCAGCGTAAATCGATTGCTGGACGTAGGCCTCTTGCGAGAAGTTTTTGTCCATAATCCCCAAGCTAGGCATGCAGGTTGGGGATCCCAGAGCACAGCTTCGGGCACTGCCTATTCTGTGGCCATAAAGCGGTTAGTGCATTTAGCCGGGGCTAAGCCACGCTACACCGTGATCAGTCCACATCGGTTTAGTCACCTCCTACGACCTTTAATAATTAATGTTAATTTGAATTTTTAGTAATCTATTTTGTGTCTTTCTCAAGTGAACCTCAATATACTTTTAATATATAGTACACAAGTATGAAATATGTCGTCCTCGTCTCTTTACCCTGTTCCATCCTTTTCCTCATGTCTTGTTCTTATATTTATCATCTATTTCATTCCCCTTTTAATTTACAATATTCGTATAACTTAATCAAATTACCTATTTTATCCACTGAATTAGAATTATAAAAATTATTAGAATCGTAAGCGTGATGTTACGTAAACAAACTCGTCCAATGAAAAAATCACTAGTATGGAAAACTCTGTGTCAGTTTTTTCTAAATTTTCAATATAAAAACCGTAATATTAATGTTTTAAATTAAAAAATAATTACAGTATTAATTACGCATCGACGTAACACATTTAATGGATGTTTGGTGTGGTTTTCTTAGTATT
The DNA here is from genome assembly GCA_018245755.1 of Parelbella macleannani. NCBI lineage: Eukaryota > Metazoa > Arthropoda > Insecta > Lepidoptera > Hesperiidae > Parelbella > Parelbella macleannani. The sequence continues at coordinate 14,278 of DWEE01000176.1, read as the reverse complement.
TAACGTAATAAAAGAAAGTGGCACATTTTGTAACTCTCTTTTCAGTTGACATTATAATTTTTATTATTACGTTTCCACCGGGCTGGAGATAAGCCTGAGCGACTCAATGCTAAAAGACATCGAAATTATTAAATTCGGTTGACCCAATTCTCACGGAAGCTCCTCACAACACGCCATTATTTCATAAAACGTATTTCAGGGAACTCTTCATATAATTATACCCTTTCTAATTGATTTAATGTCAGTCATTTGCATCACGTGTGTGGGTAATAGGTGGAGTTTTACAAATCGGAATTGAGCGTGACGTAAGAAGTGTACGCGGAATTAAGTCCGCGAGGCGACGGCATGTAATTTTTAACACCATACAAATCTTTTCAACCAAATGGAAATAAACTTTAGCTGTATGTTACAAAAATGTAATTGCTCTTGATATCGTTTCCAGCGAGCGTTAGCGATGGAGATATTTCTTTAAAGAAAGGAGGGCACGGCTTAAATAAGGCTCTCGGAGCCGAACAAATTTGTTGGAAGTGTTACATTTTGGGGGTATTATTGTAATGGAGCGGAAGGGATTAGTTGGTATAGGTAAATGGGTGATAAAGAGAAAGTCTCAAAGACGCGTCGTTCGTCTGGCATCTGCACGGTTCTGCGGCGCTTGTACCCGTATCGATTTTCCGCAGTCGGTGGGGACGGGCGGACGCGGGTGAGAGGGGGGATCAGCTGGGCCTGCCCCACCCCCTGTAAACATAAACACGGGCTTGGGCCTTCTCTTCACAGGATCGACATCAGCGGAGGTGAAGTAACGACACTGAATATTTATGAAACCCTCCTATCAGGGATTAAGATTCGACTTTTCTAGGTCATCAATCTGAATGGCATTTGTTGCTGGATGTTGCGACAGTTTGAATATTTTGTAACGAGTTCGCACGATTTTGTTTCATTCGATGATTGTGAATATATTATATACTTCTATTGTCTTTAACAAGGTTATTTTTGTGAAATAAAGTAAATCTTCAAATAGATGATATCTACATATATTTGAATTATGATTTATTTGAAGACTGTAATTGTTAATGACTTTTCGAATGAGAATAAGCATTACATGTTTGAAAATATATATACTTAAATATGTGAAATGTAATCAACTTGGTCACTAACATATACGAAGCTGAAAAACGTGTGTATAAGAAATATTACCTCCAAATAGATCAACTAGAGTACCACGAAAAATATGCCCGCAAATACGAATTCTTTAATGAAAAACTTTATTGGTCTTCGGTAAATTATCTTTACTTCTGCGTCGAAACGAGAAATACGATGACCCAAAATTAATATACTGGCTAAGGGAGCCTAGTTACAGAATCATCGTCCACCCTCTCATCATTCTACTGTTGTCTAACAGGGTCTCTGGGTCTCTTATGAGAATGAGAACTTAAAACCACAATCTGCGACGTCGGGCTGCCAACTGCTGGTCCCTTTTAAGGTCGAGAAATAAAACTGAATAAAAATAGATATAACTTTACGATTATACGGTCAATGATCGAACTATAAAGATATTGTTTCGAATAATAATTTGTGTAATGTCGTCATTCCCAATATCTGCTTCACGGGTAATTTCCCTTTTTGTCGATACGAGTCATGTTATTGGTTATAGCCGCGTTACGTTCACCGATGTTTTAAGTGCCAATAACTTTTACGGAGTTCAAACTGTTGTGCACAGTTTTGTTATATTTGCGAACTTGTTTCTAGAAGTTTCGATAGCTTTATGTCAGGTTTATATCGAGGTTTTTTCACTGCTATATTGGCAATTGAATGTAGATTTCTTTATCTGAATTAAACTGAGTTATTAATGTTGAATTCATAAGTATCTACTTAAATTATAATTTTCTACTGACCTCAGTTCACTGCTACATAGCGATCGTCCCAAAGTGGGTTTGGCGCATATTTCCCTTATTCGACGTCTAGCGCAATTGACGGCAAAATTGTCTACATTTCGATAAGGCTTTACGTCGATACCGTTAATGTTATTGGTGTGTAGTTGCGATATATTTCTCGAAGAGCCAATAACTTTCCCAGCTTTCACACTACTACCCACCCACCGTTTGTATTTCACGTGCTTCAGTTAAAAGCTCTTTATGAAAGTGAACGAAAAGTTGCGAACGGTGAAAGTTTATGAACTAGAGCGGAGTGAATTGAACTTAGTTCTTTTGGTGGATTATTTTAGGGATACTTTTGAGTATTCAATTAACATTCATATTTTGAAAGCGTTTTGAAAGTTTTAATATTTCATGGATGTTTTAATTCGAATAGTGATAAATTAATAAAATTAATTGTGTTTTATTATGAATTAAAGAAGTATGTTATTAATAATTGGATTCGTAACGAACTGGAACGTTCAATTTCAATTGATGGGTAAATTATTATTTGGATAGAATTAAATTTTAATACCAGCCATTTCATTCCTAGATATTATAGGTACTGACAGAAAAACAATTTTAATATCATTTATATTAAAATTAATTTTGTGGTTGAATACACTTGATTTAATACCACACACGTATTTTATTAGGTGTACATTTTAAACAATATTTAATTAATTACAATAATGAAGCTTTCTAGGTCTTTGAAAATATACTAGCGTTCGCTAGCGTGTCATAATAATAATAATGATACTAATTACCATTTAATTACTATTTAATTAATATTTTATATTTGATAAAAATAGAGGTTAATGTATGTTTTAGGAAAACACAATGTATTTAGAACATTTGCCAACATAAGTGGCAATAATCCAGTGACCTCATAAATAAATAATAGACTCCACACCATAAACATGTTTATGGGGAGGATAGCAGCCGAACACAGCTAATCCCAGTCTTAACCTAGATAGCTTATGAACCTCTACTCAAAGGTAACCTGGTTTCCTGCCGCTTATTTGTAGGATTAAGGCAGTCTTCATTACAAATACGTATTTCGGTAAGCTGTTCTAGTTTACACCTACATTATTTACCTGTAGAAGCAGGTCAGTAAGAATAGAGATAATTTGCGCTCTCTTCTCTACCTATCCTTCGACGTGACGTGACCGCGTTTGCCTATAAAAATATATAGCTAGTAGTATTGATTAAAATGGTATAAAAATGGTAATCATATCAGTCATAAAGTAGTTACCTACCGGTGGTATTATGCCACATTTTTGCACCCGTTTTCTCGGTTCGACGTATTTTCGATTCCTTAAGTACTAATGGGTAATTAACACTTGAGTAATTTACAAATATATCGCCCGGGTCTGGGCTCTTATTTCAATTCCTTATTTTAATATTTTTCTGACTTTTTATGTATAATTTTTAATTATATATATATATTTATAGTCTTTGTTTTTTCCATTAGAATGTTATATTCCTATATAACCTTATATATTAATTTAAGTAACGAATGAAAATATTAGGGTAAAATGTGTTAAGCTTTTGGACATGTAATATAACTCACATATTTATTAGTACGAGTAATGCGATCTCATTTGCTTGAAGCTTTCTATGGATTGAAATATCAAATAATATTGTATTGGGACATCTAAAAATTTTTTTGATGTCATTAATGACTTTACTCAAGGCAAAATAACGAAAATGCGTCAGGCCCCATGTGTTGGCTATAGTTCGAGCACAGGTACATAATATGCCGTACGCAACCTGGCATTAATAAAGCTTAAGCGTTGACGGAATTATAATGGCATCGTAAATTAAGCGCATTATTAAGTTATTAACGCTCCGTATATATTACTAACCTATTGTTTACGGCCCGCGAAATAAATTAAACAAAGCAATGTTCCTGTGTTATGACGGCGGGGAATGAGACGTTGGGATAAGAACAACGCATTTCTTAACATTTGTTTGCTATACACATGTAATGTAATATGACTTATTTAGTAAGTACATATATGGGTTAAAATAGTAACCTTGAATACATTGATGATATATATAAATGGGGATGGGGATTATAGGCGAGGTGTTACGTTTTTTTTATGTTTGTATTGTTACCATATACTCCATGTTACGTCCTATATCGTGGATATTTGCAATTTTTTTAGTATTATATTATTATTATTATAACGCACATCTGCTACATTGATAACACTTTTCAAACACGCGCGCAGGATTCGAAAACTTTTCAGAAATTTTGTTGTGCGATTCCCAACCTGCATGCCAAGCATGAGAATTGTGGGCTAAAACCCCTTTAAGAGAGGCCTGAATCCAGGAGCGGACTGTGGGAGACATGATGATGATGAAGTAATCGAGTTCTTTACATTATCTTCACAGTAGGATTGTTTGATCGACCTTAAAGATGAATATTTATACATAAATTTATTGTTTAGGCGTCAGTCTTAATAGAATAGGATTCTAAATATTATATTATCTATAATACACAGTCCGAAAAAAACATGTTCAACTGTTTTGTAGGCATTGGATAATTTCCAAAACTCTATTATATGTTTTAGGAAAGTTTTGATTGAAGAAAATATTGGTCTTGAGTTTTATGAAGCCAATCCGCCGGTGCCTAAAATCAAAATTACGAGCGTATCGATTGCTTTGGGAATACAGGTATAACGAGAAGTAAATTCTATAAGTAACCAAAGAAATAATTATGACCAGTCATCCAAGCATTATTACTAGACATAAATGAGTCCCGAGAAGTGCAGAAGAAATGGCGCCAATTTCTAAATATCCCCATCCTTACAGATCTGACCTACTTCTTCCACATTTCGCAACATGTAGTAACATTTCGTTGAATTGTACATGTTATATACACAGTAAGTGTTAAATAAATAAGAGTCGGATACTAATAATTTTAACGAAATCTGCCTCATCACACTCGGAGGTGTATGTAGAGTAGCGGAGGGCAGCGACCCTACGTCAGAGTGATGTGCCGCTCGTTCGCGCTTAATGCTCTAAGGCAAATGACACTCTATAATTAATAGGAGCGCTTTATAAAACGCCACATTCATTATACACATATGTACTCGTATGTGTAATAACAATTTACTGTATCATGCTAAAATTGGTTCTTGTCTGATATTTAAATACATTAAGGTGTTTTTTTGAACTCTATCATGCCTTTGAACTCTATTAAAGGTTTCGAGTTTTTTCACACATTCATTTTTGTACTTGAGAAAATGTCAAATACGAATAAATCATTACTATAGATTTTACTTCGAAATAGAAAAGTTAGTTATAGCCATATTAATTATAGTATTTATATGTATTTGAATAAGCAAGCGCGTATTTAAAATATGATATATTGTCGATGATGAGACATTTATTTTATTCAATTTTTATTTTAGTACATGCCCCGTTATTTCAGTTTTTGTAGATTTTTTAGCCTACGAGTATGGTCTTCTCTCTCATGAAGTAAAATTACTATTTAATGCAAACATACTAAATACGAAGCATACATGAGTATATGAAAACGTTTGCCATCCACCTATATTTGGACTCAGTACAATATTCTAAATGTTCCTAATTCACTTCTGAAAACTGAAATGAAATCTATTAACCTACTTTCGGAGGCAGTTTTTGTTAATTAAATGTGAAAGCAAAGTTATTAGCCAAAGAAAAATCTGCCTGAAGGCTTATCTTTGAAGACTTTACCTTTCGTTCACGGTCTTAATTTTTTGTAAGTTCTCTACAAAAAAAAAGTAGCGAAGTCTTTTCATTTTCTTTACTCAGTTTTTAATATTTCACCTAAAGCAAAGGTTACGTTGAGGTAACTATTTGGTGGCTTTGGTAAAAGGGATGTTATATAGAATTATTTTTTGTATATCAGTATATCAAGTTATGTTTCGAATTTAAAATAAGCCCTTGCAGTTTCTAGAATGTTCGACAAAACACGTTTTCATCAAATAAATGGTGAGAGATTGCAACGATGACTTTTCGCAATTGCTGCAGTTGTGTCACCAGTAGAAAGAGTGTCGCTAGCAACTTACACTAATTACATTAAACGACACTAATATTACTATTTGAGGTCGCTTGCGGATGTCCATTGGTGTCAGCGACCGTGTGTAAATAATCTTCCAACCTCTTTCAGTTTAAAAGAATATTTACAACACGTTGGTTACGTAAAGTGTTACGTAAAAGCCTCTAGTGGTCACATACCTAACACTTAACCCCGTCCAATGTTCCTCACCTATGAAGTTCGTTCGCAATCCACAACTGTGTCAAGGCTACCAACGCTGTACCGAACACCTCCGGATTAAATATTTACTCGTATCCCTGTCTGCCTAAGATCATTCACTGATGTATTATTTACTTCCGTAGTGTAAGTTCTAATGTCACATAGCCATTTGCAATATTCGAGAAGTTACTGGAAATCTGTTGTTGTTGGAAATCTATTTTAGAATTTTCAAGTTCGTGATCCAAATTGATATTTGATATTTAACACTCGCTGAATGGCGGCATTCGACGAAACGATTCGAAATTGTGCTTTTGCTGGTATGTATGAGTCAATTTTTGGATTGTGTTTCACATTTCCTTAAAACAGTTTCTTACTTTTGTACAAACGTCAAATATAGGAAAAAAAAGTGTCTCCGCGGGCTGTCGAGGCTGTCAATGAGTTACTTCAATTGTTCTTTCACTGCATCAAGCCAATTAAACATGTACGTACGCATCGTTACAACCACCATCATCATTATCACCGGCCTTTTCAACATTTTTCTAATCGACAAGGGTCTCCTCTTGTATATGAGAGATTTCTTTTAGGAAATGTGGCGTATTAAATGAGCGTTATTTAGACGAAAAGTTCAGACTTTAGTTTATATTTAAATTCTTTAATGAGTTTGTACTTAATGAGTTTAACATTTAAAGCTGTTTAAATCTTTATCATGTAATGGCCAAATAAAAATTTCATATATGTATATGCATGTCCAGCTTAGTGTTGTCTTGCTTAATAACCAAATAACTTTCGGCACATGGCGTATCCCAATAAATTGCATTTGCTCCCAAAATAAAAGCTTTTGTAAGCATTTTCCTGTTTTAGATTGGATTTTCCTCGAGCTTATCAGTTTATTTTTCGGGTGACGAATAAATGCCCTGATGATGAAATGGGTGCTATTTTTTTTAATTAGGCTACATTATGTATAATATGTTGCACGGTGTCATTTTGGGGATAAATGAGTGACCATTCATTATGTAAACCAAATATTTTGTTGAGATAAAAATAATATAATATCTTTTGAGGCGTCACCATACAAAAGACCGTCAATCTAATAAACTCTAACAAACAAGTAGATGAGACACTTAGGCCAGTCTTTGCCGTTGTTAATGGATAGTAGAGCAGGTGCCACGTTGTTGCCAGATGTAAAGTTTATATGTATGTATCTCTCTTTTGCTTTCTTTGGAGAGTATGCAGAAGTTAATTCTTCTTTAGTTTTTTTTTTCCCTAGTGGCGGTGTCAGTAGTCTTCGAAACTAGCGTGCATGTATGACGCAAGTGATGAATCTTTATAAGCATAAACATACTTGGAATTCAGTGCTATCTGCTTTCTTCGTAAAGTACGCGATGTTGTCCTTATAATAAGAGTTTTTATTGAGAAAACCGTTAAAAATGTACCTGCAAATTAAATACCTCTACCCTTGATATTAATGACGTCATATGAATGGATACCTGCGAAATCAAAAGCTGAAAGGCTTTAAGCTTTTCGAAGCGTTAACGCGATTAGCCCTTTGAAACCTCTGATTATGTAATCGGTTCATTTAGCATAATTCTGTGATTATGTCTAGTATGGGTCTCTTTGACTTGAACCGACTATATTGAGGGTTGATTACCTTCAGATCATTTGAGTCAATTTCACGCCTCCTTCCTCTACCCGATGATATAACATTTCATTCTTCCTGTAACACATTATTGCGTGTAAGTGTAATATTGGCACTACATGTGTGTGATTTGAATGTTAAGTGTGATAAAATATTTTAATATCAAATGCATCTCTATATCTGTGTGATTTCTTACGGTGGTAAGTAACACATGTGTTATTTTGAATAATGTTGGAACGAAAACTATTAACTTGGCAACGACGTAGATGGGGCAATCCTATTTAATGAAACCGTATGAATTATGTTACATAATTTTTCATTTCTTTGTGTCAATATGTAATAGAGCGTGATTTTGTACGCCTTAGGATTTCCACAATTAGGAGATAGAGTTGTGATTAGAAATATAGTCCAAAAATGATTGTACTTAATGTTAGTAAATAGTTGTGACATCATCGTTATAGAATATACATAATATGTTATTTACACAGAAATATTGATTGTTATCGAATCATAGTATTGGGACGTTACTACAATAATTACAAGCATTGTTATTAAAGGACATCAAAACTGCGACATCAAAGAGGAGTTTGCGCGCGAAATCGGTGTAAATGTAACAAGAATTTTTCTGGAGATCTTGTCAAAGATTGTTCTAATTTTTCCCAACAGTACGTAGGATTATTTATTAGTGATAATATTCCATTGTTTTCGAGTTATCCGAAGCCCTAATCGACCCAGATTAAATATGTTATTTTTTCATTAACACTTGTATTAAAGTTGAAGGCTAGCGGTGACTGGGAATAGAGAAGAGTACATTAAAAACTTTATAAATTCATAGAGAACTAAAGAAAAAATTAAACGCTAGCTCTCTATAAAAGCACTGGCTGTTTTAATTTTTATTTCTCTTTGACACACCTTTTTAAATATACCGAGACATGTCTGTTATTCATGAATATAAAGTTTTTTTTTTAGTTTGCATAGTTAAAATTATAAGTGTATTCCGTTGGAACGATAAAATAGTATGGATGCTGATGTGTTTCGTTCTGTTAATGTCCTGAAAAAGCTTGTTCTTAATATATGTACGTGGCAGTTTTTTGAAAATATTGTATTTCCAATAACAGCAGGTATTTACTCTGAATTGATCTTAGATGTTTAATAAGTAGCGCGTTGAGTTCTTTCTCGAAGGAATTTTCATGTTTCTTAAACAAAACCACATGTGCTTCGAATGTTTTAGATTTCCTTATATTGTTAGCCTATTTTCAGAACTATAACATGCAAAACAAGTACAACTAGTACAACATATTAGTTCCATACCATCTGTACAAAGCTCAATGAGAGTGAGTGACTCTAGTACAAATATTAAGCAATTATGATGAGTACGTTTAGACAAAGAACATTACTCGTATATGTGTAATGAAAATTTTTCACTGCGAAAATCAATAGACTCTAGCGCCAGGTCTAATTTTTAACATTCTCCTTAAAGTCAGTGTTGCTAGTGAACATCGTTACGTATATTTTAATATACATTTGTCAGCAAAACTACATATACTTATTAAATTATGTGGGATAGGACTAATTTTAATAGGACTAATGTAATTTGACAATTTTATTGAGTTCTTTAATAGCCCTCTTCATTAATCATGCTTATATAAAGCTTCACTGATAAAATATCGTAAATATGACATATTTATCATAAATATATGTACGTATTTTTCCACTTGGCAATGATCCGGTATGCCGAATAACGGAGATGTTGTTTATCATTCTCATTTTGTTATTATAGATAAAATCTCATGTAACATTTGTTAATAAAATTTTTTTACATAGAACATATAAGTAAAACAGACGTTCTTAAATTTTAGTGTTACTCATTCCGCTCTTTTATTTCGTTTTCCGTAATGAAAGTTCCGTAAAACGGGAAAAATACGTAAACTCGCGGTTCTTGAAATGTGCTGTCTTACGGTAGCTGAGATTTTTATCGTATTAATTGAAGCCGGCAATTTAAACCCATACCAATCGCTATTCTGTAAGCATTTTAATGAGGCAGTTTGCAATATCCGGTACGGGTTGCTCACTCGGTGAGTTCCTTTAATCCAACTATATTCGCCTGTTTACTTCAAGCGCTGGTTATCCAATTAGTCAGTCTTTTAATTCAGCTGCATTCAGCTATCTTTTTTAGGTTGTCGGACCTCCTGACGGAAGGGCGAGAGGTATGCTTTTACCGAAACGTCCATATATTCAACGAAAGCAATAAAAATAACTGAACGCAACAGAAACGTGTTACTTACAAATTAAATTTATTAGTAATTCAAGTCCATATAATATTTACTTGAATGTATAAGGGATGAATCCCCTGGGTGGAGTTTCCATATTTCGCTCGCCGGCTATCTCGGGAGCTCTTACCCTGCGGTACATTTCTCCACAAATACACGGTAACTATTTATTAAAGCGTTGCTATTCGCGATATGTGTATATATTGCAAATATATTCTATTATACAGACTGACATCTTATTTTTTAGAATGGTTCGTAGGAATAATGAAAGGCACTCGTTTATCTGTAATATAAACGAAGAAATGTGTTTGCTCATAAAAAGGAATTACACTTATGTAGTTTTAGATTTTGCATTTGATTTAGGTATGTCGATTTTCATGATTACTCATTTGATCAATTACAGAGTCAATATTAGGCTTGGAATGTTTTGTATGTTGGCTAAAAACTTCCATTGAATACATGCAAAATCGACCAAATACAACACGTTATTGTTACTAATGTATTTTTAGTAGCAATGATAGGCCAGTGCTTCAGAATTTAACCTCTTATATCACGGGTCAGGTCGAATTTTTAACGCGCACCTCCGAGTAATAAGCGTCTGTTTTGAGAATAAATACCATTTACAAAACGATGAAGGAAAACATCGTGAGAAAACCTACACCTTTTAGAGTTCTCCATTATGTTCTCTAAGGTTTGTTGTATAGTCTGCTAACCAGTACTTGGCCAGTGTAGTTGTCTAAGACCTTAGCATTACTCGTTTTGAGAAGACATCGGTGTCCAGTAATGAGACGATAGAGGGGTTAGGGTTGATGATCATGCCGGATATATTATTAAGTGAATAGACCCGTGTTAATACATAGTTTTAAGGTATAGAAGTGCTTACATAACAGTGGCAAATAGAGCTAAGCAAATAGCGCTGAGTGCCGTTTATCTCTCTATTTTTGCAGCGCTGTCGGCCTTCTTTTACATTTATTATTCTTTTCATACATCGTTTCCGGTTTGTGAAATTTCTGTCTTCCCGATCAGCTAGTATCTGTTCTATTTTACTGTGCCCAACGATAAAAAGGTTGATGATGGTGATAATTTTATTTCGGAGAGGAGATTTACAAATCTAACCGGTTTCTTATATACTCTTGTGAGCAATAAAAATAAATATATGTATATTATTATCCTCCATTGACCATTGTATGTAGATATGTTCTGTGAAATGCCGTAAATAAAATGATCTATTATTATGAATAGTTTCACCCGTTAATGTCAAGTGGAAACTTGCCCTTATAACTCGGACATTAGAAGTTTGCGTGTGGAAGGGTTGACAGGGATTGGGTATTTCTGACCTGAAACTTGATTTATTGTCATTAATTATTTTTATGTTATACACGTCACATACATACACACACATAACCGACGTTATAAGAATAGATTGTACGACCACTGAACGATCGAATATTACGTACAAATTATTGGAACCATTTAATATCTGATCTCAAAGAACGAAAAATCTGCTTCATGGTAACCAGACAGTTGAAAAGCTGGCTAAAGTCATTACAAATGTGTATTTATACAGATACGTTTTCTTTAGTTTATTGTTAATTATTTATTATTTGTTACATTCGTACTCAAAATCTCACGTTTAAAATGTCTCGTATGTTGGTATATTACTAACCCAAGTTTTAAATCGAAACACACACATATGTAATTGGCATATTTATCATTAAACACAAGAATGTGTAGTACGATGATATACTAACATAAGTTATCAGCATTAATTAATTGTTGCGATTGAAATATTCTGCTCACTTTTAAAACATTAGCCTTTAAGAAAATTTTATACGGTCCAATTACGTTTTACGTTTAACAAAGAGAATATAAACAAAGTTTGATTTGTTTTCGAACGTGCATTGTTCAAGTTCATTTACTTCGGGGATTTGTGAAAACGGATTAGTGAAACAAGACTTGTTCTGTAAACTCTGATATTAACGAATGTCGCAACTTGTGTTTATTATTGGAGGTGTTTCTGCGGTTCGCTGCCGAGTCGCGTTTGCATTATTGTATTTTGTTGTGACGGGCGTGGTAAGCAAACACGAATTAAAACATGTTGGAGTCTTTAAGCGTGTTACAAATAATCGAAGAGTTAGGCAGAGAAGATTGGGTAATAACCTCCCTTATTATCGGGATAGCCAGAAAGCACTCAGTACCACATGTCTCTATACTTACAGGCCTATCATTCTTATTTTATATATCACATCTATATCTCATGCCGTGTTTAATCACCGACGTGCCAGTACCAATTGCTATACTTTTGTTAATAAGATTAATATTAACTATGCATTAACGAAACTACCCTAAAAGGCTCCAAGGATTAAATAAAGGAACAAATGATGAACGAAATGAATGCCTTAAATTAGTGAAATGTGTCATTAAATCTCTGAACGTTCAAAAGCTCGATAAATACCTCAAAAAGTATAAATATTTACTCTCCCGTTGCCGACGGCAGCCGAATTTAAATTCGGATGCAGCGATTTTAATTTTATTATTTAATTAACATTCACTTTTACCTCAGGCACTTCCATTATTTGAGATGTCGATGCAGACCGTACAAGCAGACCGGCGAAGCGGACTGGGAGCTCCCATAATTGGAATAAGACAAATGATTTTTGGATGGAAACCGTTTTGATATTATTGCTCTTGTAATTTAGGATTCGTGGATTATTTACATTATTCATTCACTTTGGATTGATTGATTCGAAATATTTATCATAACACAGACTTTCTTCCACCGTACTTTAAGATGAGATGATTGTGCGTGGAAATGTCCCAACATATTATTTTTGTTGTTTGAGGCGTCATAATGTAAAAACAAGGTTTTATTAATTCTGTCCAAGAGGTAATTTGCACTGGAAGAGAATTATTACTTTTCTCTATAATAAGTTTGATAAATAACAGAACGAAAAGAATCCAGAGTTTGTGGAAATTTTTAAATCGTCTGCTTGCTTAGAAGTAAAAAGGTTCTAACATCTATTATGTCATAGATGTCTTGTCTAGACCGTCTCATGAATAACAAACAAGGAGAATGAAACTACAATTTTCAATACATTAATTAAAATGATTAACTTATTCTGCATTTTTTATAATGTGTGTGATTGATTGACAATCATTGCAGTTATTACGAAAACGTTTAATTAATTTAGAAAATTTGTATGACTTTTGTCTGTTAGTGCTCTTGTATTTATACACAATGGAGTTGTTGTTGAATTGTTTTGTTTTCCATTTTTGCATTCTTGAACACAAACCAGACAATGTTATGTTTTGGAAAGTTTCAAAATAACATGATGCTAACATAATGCAAACATAGTGCTAACAGAATAACATCAATGACTTTTTAAATACATATATGTGTATACAAATAAATATAAACTCATAATATCACGTCGGTATTTCTTTAAAAAGGTAGGCATAGAACATCTTACTTCTACTTTTCATCAGTAATGCTATGCATACCATAGAATAGCATGAGCCTTTTGCCATACATAGGGCAAAAAACATGTGATAAGTGTAATTACACAATAATACTTTATTATTACTTATTATCTGATTCAGGGACTGAACTTAAGACCTCTTGTTTACTAAGTCGCGTTGGCAACTACTGTAAGTAGACCAACGTGTCAGTCAATATGTAATAAAAATTATAATATTTTTTCAAGTAATATCGAAAAGTATACATAATGTAATGTAACATTTTACTTAAGTAAGGAAGTGGTTTATAATTCACTTGTCTCCAGTAGCAGCGAGTTTGACGACACACAAGCAAAAACACAGCGCGAATTAATACAAATAAGAGGCAAAAGCTTAAAGGCAGAGACTTGGAGGATAGGTAAACGGAAAACGGTTAGATTTATATAAGTGTGAGAGTGAAAGGTTACGTAAACAGCAGGGAAAGGTTAGAGAGACGGCGGATAAATGGACGGTATATTGCAAATGATCCGGCGAAACATATATAGTAGTTATTTGATAATAAAAGTGAAGTTAAACTACAAAGTAAAGCATATGGATCTATTTTAAAACCGATAACTTTTAGTGAGAAGCTTTTAGATAGGGTTTTGAAAATATTAAACAAAGTTTACCGCCTCGTTGGTCGAGCGGTTGCAAGTGCGACTTCCGATCGGGAGGTCCTGGGTTCAAATCCCGGGTCGGGTATTATTAGATTTTT